>JAYKKM010000471.1:240000-247500 GCA_035772405.1 Chrysogorgia sp. JL179-B06
TCAACAAAAGGTAACTTCTAAGGATTTAAATCCTTGCTGAAAAGCACAAATTCAGACAGTGCAGTGCTATTGGTTTTGGTTTTAGAAGTGTTGTTATCATAATTTTTATCTATAAATTTAATTTCCAAACATTTGGCATTGTTCAAAAGATTTCTTCATGTGACATTGCATACTGGTTGGCAATTAGTTATAGATTTTTTATTTGTCATGGAATTAACATACATGTATAGCACACAAAGTGCCAAGTGAATCAGCTCAGAGTCAATAGACAATACATTGTCAAGCTCAAATCCTCAGAAAATGTCCTAGACTCAAACCTGTAACCTGATGATTGCCTGTGACATGCTCTAATATCAATTGGGACTCTTATGAAGGGTGAAGGTTACAATGATGTACTGGTTTGATTGATATATTCACTGAATATGCAACATTCACCATATACCAGTAATGCTTTAGAAAACTGTGTGGGATTCATTTTCTGAGGATTTGAGCTTGACGATCATCATGTATTGTAATAATAATCACTACGGTATATATTTTGCATAACATATGTTTAATAAAAGACTTACTTTGGTTATACAGTAGAACCTGAGTTTTACAACCACCCCTGTTGCCAAGCAAAAGTGGTTGTAAATTACATGTGGTCGTAAATGGCAGTTAATGATGTGACGTCATGCAAGCCATATTTATTGGAAGACACTATTACGTTTACAACTATATTATGTGTTCGCTAGTCGACTAAAAGATGGCTTTATAATTTAAAACCAATATAATATTTCTTAATAAAGAAAGAAAACCAGATAATTTTGGAAAAAAGCACTGTTTGAACAGAGCTTGCTTGAACAGACCAATGCGTACGTACTTCATCTCTAAAAATTCGCTCATGACAGGTTAAATTTTGTGTTTCGGATGCTAAAAGTGGTCGCTGGTCATGGTCCATGCCAGAAAAAGTGGTCGTAAATGGCAGGTGGTTGTAAAAACTCAGGTTTTACTGTAGTCTTTAATTTATTATTAACTGTTATCTGTATTTTAATTGGGTTGTTTCTTGCTTTTCAAAATATTATAGATGCAGTTGCAATTTTGCCATTCCTGCTTAAACAAAACTAAGAGATTTTGGTAAGTTTGACTCAAAGTTTGAGTTTATTATACCTTTATAAATCTGTATAATTGTGGTGTACCACAAGGTTCTATTTTAGGACCATTATTGTTTCTATTGTACATCAATGATTTGCCAGAGTGCCTTGATAATATGAGACCCAGACTATTTGCTGATGACACAAATCTTACAGCTTCTGGAGACTCAATAAATGATATTGAAGTTACAGTAAATTCTGATTTAGAAAATCTTAAGAATTGGTTGATGGCCAATAAACTTAGCTTGAATGTCGCTAAAACTGAATTTATGTTGATTCGCCCAAAACGAATGAAAACAGATTCTCACCCGAATATTTTTATCGAAAATAAACAAATTAAACAGGTTTATGAATGCAAAACTCTTGGAATAGTAGTTGACCAGCATTTATCCTGGAATGTTAATACTAAAAATATTTGCAAAAAAATAACAAACGCAATTTCCGCTCTCCGTCGTGTCAAACCATTTGTTGAGAAAGATACACTTATTTCCATATATAATGCTATTGTTCGCCCACACTTCGATTATTGCTGTGAAGTGTGGGATGTAACAGGTGAAACACAATCAAAACGACTACAAAAACTCCAAAATCGAGCTGCTCGAGTTATCATGAATATGAGTAATGATGTAGATCATACTATTGCCTTACAAGCCTTAGGCTGGGAACCACTTAAATTGATGAGAAAAAAGGCAAAAGCAAAATTAATGTACAAAATTTTGAATAAAATGGGTCCCGAGACGCTTACAAATCTTTTTACGTATAAAAGCGAAATTACAAATCACAAACTTCGGGGAATTTCCAGTCGCCTTTGTTTACCACAACCCCGAACAAATTATATGAAAAACAGTTTTATGTACGAAGGCGCACATCTGTGGAATTCTATTCCAAATGAAGTCAGGGAGTGCAAAACCCTCTCCTGTTTTCATAATAAAATTGCTACTCATATTTTCTGATTATACCTGAACGAACAAAATCCTAAAAGAAACCTGTAAATATATATATTTTTTATACTTATAAACTTTATAACTTAGACTTTGTAACTTAGTTGATATTATTATGTAACTTAGTAACTTAGATTATATTATATTTTGTAAATAGCCTAAAATACTATATCTTTGTACTTCCTTTTTACACGCCCCCTGTGGAAATCAGCTGCGGTTGACAGGGTTAGCGTGGGTAAATAAAGTTGTTCTATCTATCTATCTGTATGATTTTTAAATAATAAATTTAAAAAAAATTTCACCTTGCCAACAAAAACTGGGTGTTCAGTGGATGTACATGGTACATCCGGTACCTGTTAATGTGTAAGTTTGTCAAAGTGTGTACACTCACAAGCATTATTGATCAAGTATTTATGATACCTGTACTAGAATTCATGTTGTTTCACCAATTGACTGAATTGAGGCCACCAACTACCATAAATTAAAGGTATGCTTAATAGCTGTCCTAAAATTAACAAGCTGTCTAAAAGCCATCCAAATAATAAACAGCCACCCAAAAGCTGTGTTAACCAGGATTCAGAATTTATAATATAAATGTATAGTTGTATGTATTATCATAATGTTTTAGTATATAATTCTGGGTAATATACTAATCACATTAGCTTGGTGACAATGAAAAATTGCAGTCGTATTAAATCAATTGGGAGAATGTAATGCTGTGTATAGAGATGTAGTTGCATGTATTATAATCAGTGACCAATATGTTCAATACTTATTGGAACCCTGGTAATACAACATTTGGAGGTTTAATTCCTATATGGTAGAAGGCGCTTGTCAACAACCCCCACACTATTCCCACTATGTTTCGAGCTTAACCTCTTAACCTGAAAGCCTGGCGTTGCACTAATGGAGTGTTCTTGTGTGACATCAATACTGCCGTGTTGGAGGGCAACTTCAAAGCACTGATGTTCAGGAGAGCAGATAATGCAATTTCAGCTTGCCCTCCAACAGTGGAATTCTTGAGAACACTCAAGTATATAATTAATGGATATCTAAATTATGGATAAGTATACAAATGCTTAATTTCATTTAACTTTTCATTTAGGAAAAGTATGTTCTAAGTTCATGAAAGACTCCCCAAGCCAAGTTGTGCAAAAAATTAACATGAAGTGTATGGAGGTGAGGCGGCCCCAAAGACCCAGAATGGATTCAAGTAAATGCTGGACAGCAGTAATGGGAACATTTAATTTAAACTGTCTTTTGTGCTTAATATAGTTACATATAAATATAGTTACATAATATAGTTTTATGTTATATTTATATAATTATGCTTATTTTCATCTCGATATTATTTTATACTTGTTTTCATGAATATACAGTAATTTATGTCATCCAACTCTTCGACCTATCTCATCTCCTAAGGGAGAGCTTGGAGTAGACAGACAATACATGGGCGATCGTCAAGCTCGTATCCTCAGAAATATTATTCTGATCCCCTGTCAGGAATCGAACCTGTAACCTTCTGACTGCCAGTGAGACGCTCCAACCATTGAACCACCGAGACCGCCTTTCTTTTAGGGGGCGAAGGGGGTCATTTGCCCCCCCCCCCCCATTGTAAAATATTTCCCCCCCCCCCCCCCCATTGTAAAATATTTTCCCCCTCTTGTAAATTGCCAAGGCGCTAACGTCTGACGTTTCATATAAATATCCCGAATTTAAAACATAGTCCTAACCCCAACATAATCCTAACCCTAACCCTACACCTAATACTAACGTTAACAGTTACGATAATGCTTTATTTTAGAAATAACAGCTGATTTTAATTCCCAAACATTTTTCAGTATGGGGTGTTTTGCCCCCTCTTGTTATATTTTCTGAAAGAAACCCTGCACCGAGACTCGAGGGAGAGCGAAGGTTACAATGATGTAATGGTTCAATTGATATACATACTGCCTATGTGGGCATTAAATATAGTAACTGCCGCATAGGCAGTACGTATATCAATCACACACTTACATCATTATAACCTTCACTCTCCATCCGAGTCTCGGTGGCTCAATGGTTAGAGCGTCTCACCGGCAATCAGAAGGTTGCAGGTTCGATTCCTGTCAGGGACTCTGTCCTGTCAGAATCATTTTTTTGAGGATATGAGCTTGACGATCGCCCATGTATTGTCTAATTTATGTCATGATAATAAATTATTTTAATTTGTATTTTGTTGGCACATCTATACTTGACAATTGCAGCAATAGCTGGCCAAATTATCCTAAACTACAAATTAAAATAAATATGGCTTTTCTATTATGGGTAAATGTTTCTGCCGTGTAAATTGTATGACCCATAGTTTGCCCATACTTGAATAGTTTTTTTATGGGGAAAGAATCAAGCCATATTATTTCCATAGACATGCCATAGTTTTTCCATATATTACATAAAAGAGAGAACTAATGGTATCACTATTGTGCTCCATATAATTTCCATATTGACTATATGGGAACTGTATGGATTTTTGCCAATTTCCTACAATTTCCATACATATGTATGTTGTATATGACAGAATAGATGATTATATGGTTGTGGTACGGAGAGTTACTAGTGTCCATAGTAAAACCATACTTATGCCATACCTAGCCCATAGCTCAACCCACACCGTTTCCTTACTTGATTTCATTTAAGATTTGCGTTTGTTTTTGCTTATGTTTTGTGAGTCTTCGGCTGGACTCAACTAAAAGATCATTCGATAGGCACAATGCCACAATACAAATGTCATCCTATCTTGTTTGCCAGCATATACAATGTTATTTTTAAAGTTTGGTGCACCACTTATTCATTATAATATAGCCTTGAGGATCGAATTGGACGTTCTTGCAGATGATGACTTGTTCGTAATTGTATAAGATAATTATTTTTATACACATCTTAAACGTTTCCACATTTTCATTCAATAAAGATTTAACAACTGCAGCTATATGATGTATTTTGAGTGGATATTTTCCTTTAGTTGTAATGAAGAGCTTCACCATATTCAACTCGCGTACTGCGATTCCGTTTTACTCACTTTGAGTAAATTGCGCGTAATATTTACTCCGCTTCTGAGTATAATTTACTCTCATTTTGAGTAATCTCATATTTTACTCAAAAAAAGGTGTCATTGTGGATGCATTTGGTTTACTCATATTTTTGAGTAAGTTTTACTCATATCTTTGAGTAAGTTTTACTCACAGTATATGCGTAAGTTTTACTCACAGTATATGAGTAAGTTTTACTCACAGTATATGTGTTAGTTTTACACACTATTTGGTGTCACTGTGGATGCATCGTTTTACTCAATATTTTGAGTTAATTCTACACAGGATTTTTTGCAGTGTATATATATACATATATATATATATATATATATATATATATATATACATATATATATATATATATATATATATACATATATATATATATATATATATATATATATATATATATATTGAATTATATATATATATATATATATAAAAGTAGAAAAGTAGAGTGCTGCGTAGACAGTGTTTTGAATATATAGCAAAGTGAAAAGGTGGTAAACTGCCAAGAATTTAGTGACGAGATACTGACGTTTCGAGCGGAGCCCTTCATCAGAGTAAGACGAGATGAAATGAAATAAATAGGGCTTATATATATATGCCAAAAGGGTGTCACAAGTGGAAAGTAGCAAATCAAATGCACGGGAGATAAACAAACTAATAATTAATGAGATGGGTAACGTTAGATCATTTGCTATTTTCAACAGTCGATCAGCAAGCAGACTGAGGGGGCGGGAGAAATGATAGGTCCAATATTCAAGGGGATTAGGCGATAATATTAGCATAATAAACAAAAACTTGAAAAGGAATGAAAGTGCATACGCGAATAATAAAAAATTAATAATAATAAAGGTTCCAAGCAAACTAAAATAACCAAAAACTTGTAGGAAATTAAATAAAAGAAAAACGTTCGTTAAGACCAAGAGGATGTGTGGTGCCAAGTTTAAAAATGAGACGCTTCTCTTGCCGCTTGCGGTTATCGTTGCCACCGGAGATGGGAAGGATGGCACAGACTTTCATGTCTGAAACCAAATGGTTGGAGCTGTTGAAATGGCGGGCTACAGGTTTGTCACCATCATTGATCCTCACGGAACGAAGATGTTCAGCAAACCTGTCTGAAAGACGTCGCCCAGTTTCACCGATGTAGATTTTAGGGCATTTATCGCATGAAATGCAATAAATTATGTTGGTGGACGTGCATGAAAAAGCATGACGGATTGTGTGGTCGAATTTGGGGGCAGTAATAACTGTAGTGGGATTGAGAAAAGCGCATGTGTTTCAGCGGGAACGGCCGCAAGAAAATGTTCCCGCTGGTGCCGAGGTATTTTGTTTAAGAGCACTAAGTACTAAGGAGTCACGAATGTTTTTATTACGGCGAAAAGATACCAAAGGGTTGTCGGTGAAAATGGCTGACGTCTCAGGATCATTTTGTAAAATGTGAAAATTCCGATTAATAATATTTTTAACTTTAAAATTGAAAGGATGAAATGTTAGAACTAAAGGAATTTTATTGTTTGAAACTCGTTCCAAAGATGGTTCAAGGGCGTCTAAACGGGGGACGAGAAAAGCTTTCTGAACGGCGAGGTCTAAAAGGTTGGTAGGGTAACCACGTTGGACAAAAAAAGATCTCATTTCCATTGATTTGACTTGAAAATCTTGGTCGTCGCTACATAAGCGGCGAAGACGCAATAATTGAGAGTAAGGGATGGATTGCTTAGTGTGGTTGGGAAGAGAGGATGAAAATAGAAGATAACTATGGGAGTCAGTAGGCTTGTACGAGACCGACGTTTTCAGCGAATCACCATTAATCGAAATTAAAATATCAAGGAACGACACAGAGGTCTCGCTGATTTCCCACGTGAACTTCAGAGCAGGATGAAAATCATCAACAAAGTTGATGAACTGCTCTAAAAGGACACGTGAACACGACGCTGTTCCTAAACAGTCATCGATAAATCTTCCGAAAAAATCAGGGAAGGGACCCGTGTATTGTTCAAAGATCTGTTTTTCAGCATAACCAACAAATAAATTAGCATAGCTTGGACCCATTTTGGTGCCCATCGCAACACCACTTATTTGTTGATAATGTTCACCATCAAACGAAAAATTGTTAAGGGTAAGCACTAGTTCTGCTAAGCGGAGTAACCTGGATGTGGAGGGTTCTAAATTAGTGCGCTGATCAAAGAAAAACTTCAGAGCTTCAAGGCCATCACAATGGGGAATGACGGTGTATAAGGACTTGACGTCCATCGTGAAAATAAATTTATCGGAACTACTGAAACGTAACTGGTCGAAAATTTGCAAGGCATGTTTAGTATCTTTGATATAAGAAGGCAACTTCTTAACCAAAGG
>JAYKKM010000471.1:255000-387500 GCA_035772405.1 Chrysogorgia sp. JL179-B06
GAAGTCATCTGTTTAGGATTTTCAAGTCATTCGACACACTGCTTGCTCTGTCGTCGCTCAGTTACAGGCGCCTATTAGTATTGGATAAAGAATAATTATCAGTATTTTTGAACAATTGTCTCTATAGATTAATAAAGGGAAATTATATTAAATACTAAAATATTTCGTGATGAAGGTTTGTAAACAAACATAAAGAAATATTGTTCATTCCTGACGTTTTAGTAATATACTTATATATGTGCAATATATTTCTTACCAAATAACAACAACTGTAGATTGCAGATTTTAAAGTGTAGGCAGCAGATTACGGGGTAAATTCAATGTTTTGTTTGTTCAATTTATTTAAATCGAATGCCGTTATATATACAATGTTTTGTTTGTTTTGACCGTCAAGGCAGATGTACAAGGTTAACGTTAGTAGTCATGTATATATATATATATATATATACATGTGTAAGGGATTGGCACTAGCTCTTAACCAATGAGAATACAGTATTGATTTGAATTGACCAATCACAGAAAAGGGTATCGCATTATTTCCAGGGTGGTGTCCCAGAATGAGTCAAGCTGTGAGGCTGTTAATAACTAATAGTTCAGGAGGGAATGGTCAATTCAAATCAATACTTAGTTGCATCATTGGTAAAGAAGCCAGTGCCAATCCCTTACACATGAATGTGGTTGTTTGAAATAGTTGTTCTTTGTTCATCGGGAAGGAAACATGGCCGCCACACGCAGTGAAGGTAAAAAAATGTATTTTGGAAAAAAAAGTTAATGGTGGAAGAAAAATATATATTTGAAAAAATATATAATAAGATATATGTGAATTAGTCGTAATAGTATTTTTAAAAAAAAATAGGAAAAAACATGAATTTAGAAAAAAAAAAGTTAAAATATAAAAAAATAAAAATATATAAAAAATGGTTGAAATATTTTTATAAAATAGAACATTGAATTGTATTTTATAAAAATAAAGGAATTGTAAAAAAGTATTTTTAAAAAAAAAAAAAAAAAGAAAAAATGAGTGAGCGTGCGGCGGAGATGTTACCTCAACGACGACCAGAGCTTCAATGAGGTGTAAACTGATATACCGGAAGTAAATAGGGTATTATTTTTTTGGAAAAGGTTTGTGATCTCAGATTTCACCAAATAGTACTTAAAGAAGAGACTATATCGTGTTTTACCATAATCATGGCTGAATCAAATGTTAGAGTAATAGATCTTTTACAACTTAAAATGTTTAAGGATGCTCATTTAATACGTGATTGCCAAGATTCTAAGTTTTATGCTGTGAATTATATGGAAGAGCATCCTATTCATTTTGGTATTTATCTTCGAGGGTTAATATTACAAGATCTCAATCCAGATTCATATCTCAATACGGAGCTGGAAGTATATTCAAATTATTTTCTTGCAATAATTAATCGAGAAACCGAGATCAATTTGGAAGAAGAAGTATATTTTGATTCAAACGGTACACTACGAAATATAACTGGGGGAGATATGTTCAGCATTATATAAGAAGAGCGACTATATCGTTTAGCATTAGAATCATGGCTGAATCAAAGGGTGAAGTAATAAATCTTTTGCATCTTAAAATATTTAATGTTGCTTGTTTAGCTCGTGAGTGCAAGAATTCTATGTTTTATGCTGTGATGTATATGCCCGAGGAATGTCCTTTTCATTTTGATTCTGATCTTCGAGCGTTAATAGTAAAAGATCTCAATCCAGAATCATATCTCAATACGGAGCTGAAAGTATTTTCAGATTATTTTCTTGCAATAATCGATAGAAATACCGAGATTGATTTGCAAGAACAAGTATATTTTGATTCAACGGGTACATTACGAAATGTAATAGTGGATTTAGTTATGATGCGAGTGCAGCGTTGAGAGTGTTAAATATCATTTTGGACTGTGTATTACTTCAGGATGTACAAGCCCCGACGAAAGACTTGGTCGTTTATTTCTCGTAGTGAAGAAATCGGTAATAAATTGTTTGAGGAAGCGAAATTAATTGGTACTCCTGCATGTAAAATTAAATTGGATAATATCTCGTTTTTTGAATGCAGTTGTGAAACTGGAAATGAAAGTAATGGATATATTCAAGGTGTGGTTATATTTAAAGAAGCAAACGGGGGTGGTTGGGGTGATATAATACCCTACTGTAGTGATATTGTTCGATCCTATCCTGAAGATTTCTACCATCGTAAGGGTCGAACCTATGATCCCTTTACACTTATTCGATATGGAAAACGTCGTGGAAAATTGGGGAAAATGTGGGGTCGCGAAAGATCTTTGAAATTGGCAAAATATAAGAGAGTGGAGACAAAAAAACAAACTTAAAAAAACCGTTATATGATAATACTTTTTTTTTGTACAAATTAAGATTTTATTGCTCATGTGGAATTGGAAAAAAATTAATTTTTGTGAAATCAGGATATTAATAAAGGATCAACTGAGTGTGTGAAATCATTTTGGACTGTGTATTGAATTGGAAAAAAATAAATTTTTGTGAAATCAGGATATTAAAAAAGGATCAACTGAGTGTGTGAAATCATTTTGGACTGTGTATTACTTCAGGATGTACATGCCCCGACGAAAGACTTGGTCGTTTCTTTCTCGTAGTGAAGAAAGGGCTAATAAATTGTTTGAGGAAGCGAAATTAATTGGCACTCCTTCTTGTAAAATTAAATTGGATAAAATTTCGTTTTTTGAATGCAGTCGTGAAACTGGAAATGATAGTAAAGGTAATGGATATATTCAGGGTGTGGTTATACTTAAAGAAGCAGACCATAGTCTTTTTTGGGATAAGATAATACCCCACTGTGGGGAGATTGCACGATCCTATGCTGAAGATTTCTACCATCGTAAGGGTAGAACCTATGAACCCTCTACATTTATTCGATATGGAAAACGACGTGGAAAAATAGGGAAACAGTGGAGTCGCGAAAGATCTTTGAAATTGGCAAAATATAAAAGAGAGTGGAGACAAAAAAACAAACTTAAAAAAACCGTTTTGGGACTTGTGAAAGAAGAAGTAACAAAAAATTGACTACAAAAACAATCATAAAAAAACAACTAATACTTAAAACAAGATGTTTTGTTCGTACTGTTGTATGGGTGTTAAAAACTGGGAACATTTTGCAATGTATTATACATGTAGAAAATGCTATGTCAACAGACAATATTGTTATTTTTGTAAAAGATATTACTCAAGACTACTTACTACTAAATTGATGTATAGTTGTAAATGTAGCGATAGAATAAAAAGATGGAAACAAAGATATAATATTGAATAAAAAATTAATACTTAATACAAGATGTTTTGTTCGTACTGTGGTATGCATGTTCAATACGGGGAACATTTTGTAATGCATTATACATGTAGAAAATGTAATGTCAACAAACATTATTGTGAATTTTGTAAAAGAATTTACTCGAGAAGAATTACTACTAAATTGATGTATAACTGTAAATGTAGCGATAGAATAAAAAGATGGAAACAAAGATATAATATTGAATAAAAAATTTTTATTACAACAAAAATTCGTTTTTTATTTTTTTACAAAAATAGAGGGTTAAGAAGCGATTGTATTGTTTTTTCCTACAAAAAGAAAATAAAAAATGTTTTTTTAAAAAAAAAATGGTTTTTCCTATATAAACATTGTTAGAGAAACAAAAAATGAAAACCGATCGTTGTTGTGTAGGAATTATTTTTCACCTATAAAACAATTATAATGGGTAGACAAAAAGGTGGTTTGTATTTACCCATTTATAGGAATAGGTTTCAAATAGGGGGTGGACGTAGAAAAAGAAAACAAATACGAAGGAGGGGTAGGAAAATAAAAACAAAACAAAAAGGAGGATTCTTTAATTGGATCATAAAACCCGGGATAGCAATGGGAAAAGCAATGGTTGGTGGCCGGGTAAAAAGAAAACAAAAAGGAGGTTTTTTTTATTCGGCAAGAATACTTGATGATATTAAAAAAAGGACCATTAACCCCTTTTATTAAGGATATTTATAAATAGAAGCTGTTTTTATTGTTTGAAATCAGTTTTACTTCTGGTTGTCTACAGTGAAGAATGTCTTCTAACACACCCCTGCTCTGTCCACCTCAATATCTTGTAAAAAAAATGAAAAATGTTAAAGTGGTTTTACTAGAGTGTACAAAAGTTCCACTTCTACATCATGAGGAGGGTAAAGCTGTCTTTTATAAAATATTATTAAAAGCTGATATGAAGGATGGTGAAAAGTATATATATTCTTATTTGCAAGACGATCATTCAGATAAAATTGGAGAGCTCATTGATTTTACGTGCGAAGTTTTTAAGATAAATGAATAAACAAGACAATCATATGTTGTTCTGTACCCCTAAAGATGTAGTAAAAAGTTTGGGAAATGTAAGGTTAATAAGATGTGATAAAGTTACTATATTCCAACCTGAAGATAGTGTTCAATTTTATAAAGTAGTACTTCATTGTGAGAGTGAAAAGGAGTATGAAAAGTTACTATATACCTACACACGTTTTGATCAAACGTTTGAATATTGGAAAGTTGGTGAAATTTAAAGAGAACAACATAAATACTGCGACATTTGTATAAAAAAGACATTCAGCTGTCATTGAAATTTAAAGAGAACAGCATAAATACTGCGACATTTGTATAAAAAAGACATTCAGCTGTTATGAGATGGAGAATCCCACATTCATACGACCCCAAGATTTTATACAAGTTCTAGCTGGCAATGGAGATGGAGCTTTAATTTTATTAAAATGTGAAAAAATAAATACCCTAACGGTGGTTGATGAATATTTTCTATACAAAATAATATTACAAAATAATAAAATCGAAGGGGTTCCAAAATATATATATACCTATTCATCAAATGATGAGACAAACCTGATTGGAACTGCAGTTAGATTTTAAAATGACAAGTCAAGAATCAAAGAGAAAAATGAATCAGTATCAAGAAATGGATATATTTCAGTTTAAAAAAGAAGTATGTACACCACAAGCAAAAATACGTTTATTAGACTCTATACCCTTCCAAAAACAGAACCCAGACGTATAATTACAGAATTGCAATTGTATCGTTTATATTTTAAAGATGAAAGTAATGGGTGTTATTATACGATAAGATTTGATTTACCCATGCTACGTTTATTGGGTAAAGATGTACGTCTTACCGAACAATATTTATTTGTTACCATTTAATTTCTTATCTATAACCCTGTAAAATTAAGAAAAATAAAAAACTGTTTTGTTTGCTATAAAAAAGAGTGTGTTTTTGATTTTTTGAAAAATGAATGATGGATAATCCGATTTATGTCCCTCCAGAACATCTTGCAGAGGTTTATAAAAAATCTAATATGATGTTATTATCATGTGTAAAAGAAGATTATTTTAAAGATATTTTTAAAAAACCGCGTTATAAGTTATTAGTATACTTATGTGAAATGGGTAGCGATGAACAATATATATATACCCATGTAACAAATGACTGTATACATTTGAAAGACCGATATATACAATTTAAAGAAATAGAATAATGGAAAAAACGATTGAAAAGAATGATTGTTGGGTTTTTAATGGAAATTTTTCTCCACTCAAATATATTGGAATTAAAAAAAAAGAATTTGTTGCTAACGTTTGGGTGTTTAGCGGAACTTCACCATCACTTCTATATAAAGGTGAAAAAATAAAGGAAACTATTTTTCCATGTAACGGCTCTGTGAAAAGAGCTGGGAAAAAAAATGGCTGAAATTGATGAGGATGATTGTTTTTATGTATCTTTGAAACTCTTGGTAGATGATTATCAAGATTCTAATTTTAAGTTGATGCATTGGGGTGAACATACACTTTATAAATTTGGATGTTATTATACTGCCTATGATTGCTATTTTAAAGATGAAAATAAAGAATCCCAACTTAATCATTTGGTAAAAACAGCTACAAGATTCAGATTATCTCCAGAAAAAGATATATGGCTTTTTAAAACAACGATATTGCATCAATACAATCCTTACCACCAACCCCTTCAAAAGGACGATGATCTTATCGGGGAAAATGTAGTGTTTATAAAAATTTTTTATGAACATCTAGAAATGTATAAGTTGGTGAAAAAAAATAAATGATCTTTCACACAAACTCTTAGAAGATGAACGTGTTAAGAAAAATATTTTTGTAAATATTTTTTTATAAGAAATAAAAAACTGTTTTGTATACTATAAAAACAGCGTGTGTGTTGTGATTTTTTATTAGTTTTTGAAAAATGACTGCTCGTGAATTAATAACGACTCTATCTAATCATTTTAACGATGATGATATATATAAAATTTATGAGCTATAAGCAAATAATACGTGTTACAGGTGAACCAGAATATACCGGGAAAATACAATTATCGATGTGTAAGAAAATTGAATCATCAATACCTGTTTGTCAATCATTTCAAATGTTTGAAATATATTTATTCTTGGAAAGAAAAAACGGATCTAAAGAATATGTAAAAAGTTTTTCAACCACGGATTTATCATTCTTCAAATATAAAGACGCTCAAATTAACAATTCAACATATAAAATTGAAATGTGGTGTGAAAAATGAGCAGACACGATGAACATGGTGCAATTTGGTTTCGTCGTGCAAAGAATGAGCGAAAAGACACGAAATATTTGGAAGATCAGGAACATCTTTCAGCATTTTCTATAACTGGTTCAAGACCCATATATCAATTAAAATTACTTGAATGTAATAAAAATAAACATCGAATAATGAGGGATTATTCTAAATATAATGTAAAAGTTGAGGTTATGAATTATGACGAAACAATATTTGGTGGAAAAAACTATAATAACCGATATTGATAACGATGCAAGCTCATTAGTCGGGAAAGCTGTGCGAATAATAGAGAAGGACAAGGGTTTTATTGTAGTTAAACAAAATATAAAAAAGAAAGAATTGAAAAAAAACTTTAAACAGCGTTATTAAAAAAAATGGCTTTTACATTCCAAAAAATGTGTATATTATTTGTCTTTTGTATGTTGGCTTCATTTTACAAGAATTTATGAAGATTCAATTAATATCAAAAGTTGTAACGTAAAATGCTTGATGCGATATACGTTGGAATTGCTGAATTATACATATATCAACAGCACTTAATGTTATATGATTTTAGTTTTATGAACAATAAAACAACAGTTAAAATAATCGTGTTCAATTTATTTAAATCGCAATTTTATACTACAGATATCGCTTATAATGAAGATATCGATTATATGAATTTTTTAGGGAAAATTATTGAAATTGATGATTTACTATATGTAAAAATTAAGTTTAATGAATATGATATACCCCTGTTAAATAAAAAATAAAATTAAAAAAAGTTATAAAAAGAATTGGATCTTGTTTTTTTGCTTACTTCATAATGGCTACTAACCAACAACAAGTGTTTGATTATAGTTCTTCAAAATGTTCACATTATGCACCGGGGGATAAAATATCTACACTTTCAAGGTTAAGGTTAACAAATTTTTGTGCAGACGGTTCTTATTCACTTCATACAGAAATACTACCGATATATTATCAGCAGGATAAAAAAAGAAAAAATGGAAACCTTACAGAATAAAACAATGGAATTAAGTGAATTTATAAAATTTAAAATTTTTGCTTATGATGTTATACGAATGGAAGAAGACGAAAATGAAAAAGATTTTTACATGAAATGTGCGAGATTTTGCTTTATCTTTCGGAAAATGTATATGGAACAAACAGTTAAATCCTTATCAATAAGACAATTTTGTAAAAATATTCATGAAAAATGTATGTATCATTTAACGGATGCGGGCAATTTCAGTAAAAAAAACCGATATGTCGGTACACATGAAGGAGTTGACCCTCTTTATATTAATTTATATATGAAACGTTTAAATGAATTTTACATAGAAAATTATGTACAAAAAAATATTTCTGTATTAATCTATTTTATTTTTGAAAGCATTCATCCGTTTTCTGATGGTAATGGACGAATAGGGAAAGCTTTATATGCTTTTTTAGAAAGAAAAATAGATTGTAAAGTAAAAACCAAAAAAACAACATAAAAAGTTGTGTAACGTTTTAGGTATTATGCAAAAAAAAACAGATTAGTTTATTTGATGTAAAGCGTGATACGTTGTTATTAGATGAATTATTATAATAAAATGTATAATAAATTGAGAAAAGCGTTTTTTTTATTTAAAAAGAATTTATATACACTTCTTGATCTATGAAATTATGTATACTACAATCTCCTGCCACATATGTTGTTATATATTGTTTATAATTAAGCTTTTTATTTTTTACATACTCCATAACTTCCAAATTTATAGATAATCGATTCATAGGAAAGCATGGATTTAGGATTTGTTCACATTTACGTACAATAAATTTTTGATTTCGACAATTTTCTTTAAGATAGTGAAGATCATACTGCTTGGGTTTTGACATATTGCTTGCATGAGATTCAACTGAAGAATGAATCCGAAAATAAAAGTGTTTTTATTTTATTTAGATTAATGTTTTTATTTAGGTACCCTGTTAAATAAAATATATATTTTTAAAAAATGTGTTTTATTGTTTTTCAAAAAAAAGTATAAATACAACATCCTTTTAGCTTTTTACCCAGTTCGAAAAGAAACTACCATGGCTGCAACGACTTCAATGAAACTTTATTCACAGGAATATATACATCATACGTTTGTGTTACAAACGTATAATGATCTTTCACGAAAAATTATAACAAATGTAAAAAAAAATGGAAACGCATATCTTGTGAAAGTATGGCCTACGAGTCAGGAGTGTTTGAATTTTCTAATGAATAGTAAATTAGAAATAAAAAAAGAAGATGTAAGTAAATTGACAACTCAATTGGGTAAAATTTCATTGAAAGTTGGTGATCAAGTATTTCTTGAAGTTGCAAAAAGTAAAAATTGGAAACAAGGAGAAGAACGTCTAGTTATTCGTTCTAACGCTTGGGATGGATTGGAGATTCTCTACCAATTAAAAGAAAATCTTTTACCTGAAAAAGATCTGGTGTTCAAGGACGATGATGGTGGCGATGAGAACCAACCCATGAACGAGGAAATGCAGATTGAAAACTATGACAATTGGGTCGATAAATTTGGATCATTTCATATTAAAAAAAATGACGACATGACACTTATTATTGAAGGATTACGCAAATATAATCATGCTGTAAACGGGGATGTAGTTGACAAAAAGAAAACGTTTAAGAAAAAGAAAAACAATGATTTTGATTTACCTCGTGAAAAAAAAATGAAAAAAATGACCAATGATAAAATCATTGATGATGATGATGATGAAGAGGTTTGTTTTCTTTTTTCTAAACCCACTGAAAAAGCTGTTTGTAAACTTTTTTATTACCGATTTATACATCAATTACCAATGCGTGATACAATATGTATGTATAACGAGGTTATAAATGAAGAATTAGATACTGCAGATCAGTATGATTTTGTTCAAAATTGTGATAGTTTACTTTGTGAACTTGAGGAAATATACACGACAATAGAAAAAAAAAGAATAATTTTTTTTTTTTTGGGTATAGAAATGAAAAAAACAAGAAAAGAAAAGTTCTCTAAAGAATTTATAGAAAAAGCTGCAAGATTACTTAAAGGAGAAACATTAACAAAAGAACAATTATCAAACTATAAACTTCATAATCTTAATAGAAAAAAATATAGACGTTTAAATATACATGTTACAGATATTAATGAACAATGGGAAATTGATTTAGCTGAAAATAAAGATTTAGCACGTTATAATAATCAATTTCGTTATTGGTTGGTGTGTATTGATGTGTTTTCTTTATTGTTGGTAAAATTATTAAAAAAAATCAAGTAATAATGTTAAAAACAAGTTTGAATCTATTTTAATTGAAGAAGGACAATCACCCGTAAAATTCAATGTGATGAAGGAACAGAATTTCAAGATATTCGAAAAAGTTTGAGTAAAAAATATAATTTTACAGTTTTCCACACCTATAATCGCGAGATAAAAGCATCGCATGTTGAACGTGTTATTGGGACGTTAAAAACTATGGTTCGTAGAGTTTTAACAATGACTGATAATTTTGATTATTATACTTATTTACCCGTGATTATTGAACGTTATAATAATTCTCCACATAAATCTTTGGGTGGTTCAACACCGTTTGAAATTTATAAGGGAACAAAGAAATTAAAAAAATTAAAATATAAAAATATTTATAAATTGAATTGAAATTTATGAAAAGGTACTCGTGTACGCATAGCAAGGGTAAAAAACAATATTTTTGAAAAAAGCAGTCTTAGGCGGTGGACAAACGAAATATTTAAAGTTGAAAAAGTTTTTATAACCGATCCTGTCACATATCAATTAAAAGATTTAAAAGGTGAAAAAATTGAAGGAATTTTTTATCGTGAAGAATTACAATTATTAAAATAAAAATGAGTTTACATCGCAAGTAATACAATATCAAAAACTGGAATTTCTAATTTAACAAATAAATTTACAATGCATCTCGTTCAACCTATTGACGCTCTAAATAAAGATGCATATATAGATGTATAAAAAATTTGTTACCCATTGACTACAAAAAATGTTGATGAAAAAATATGTTATTTCACTTTTACATTCGATTTTTCAGAAATTTATGAAGAATAAATTGGGTGTTAAAAAGTACAACGAACAGATTATTCTTACGAGTGTGAAATATAATATTCCTACAGGAATTTATGATTTAAACCGTTTACTTGATTATATGAATATTTTAAAAGAATATGATGTCGATTTGAGTTTAGAAAAGAATGGAAAAGTATATTTAAATGTTAATTTTGGAATAGAATATTGGCTTATACAATATAATAGTAAAACTGCTCATGATGGGGGTATAGGTTCTAAATTGCGGCTATCCGAAAAAGTTGAAAAAATAAATTTTGAATTAAATATGAGTGATACTTTATCGTTTATGTTGGGTTTTAAAAATTCATTAATCAAATTAAATAATGAAAAAGAAAATGTTATTGAAAAAGAAGCCGATTATTTACCAGATGTATCAGATGGTTTAAATAAAATGTTTATATATTGTGATGAATTAGAAGCAACATTAGTTGGTGATTCATATTCTGAATTGTTAACAACAGTTCCTATTCAGTGGTCGGGTCAAGGAAAAGGAAATGGTGAATTAGTTTGTTTCACACCTTCAAATATATTAAAAAAATTTAAAAAGAGTGTTATTAATGCATTAAATATTACAATTAAAGACAGTGCAGATAATTTGATTCCTTTTGATTCTGGAACTGTTTCGTTAGATTGTTTAATTCATTATGCTTAAAATTCATCTTAAAACTGTAAGGAACGTTCTACAGGTTGAAAAATATGATTTTAGTTATCCCTTTAACACATATGCTGAAAGTAAAAATGAAAAACAAATTTATTGGATTTTAGACAGTGTTGAGCACACGGGAATTAATAAATCTTTTCATATTTATTATTTCAAAAAAATTAATTTTACAATCGATCCTGTAATAAATCAAAATCCAATAACTCGTAAAAGAAAAGATGGTAGTGTACTAATGTTTAAAAAACACAAAATTAAAAGATAAACAATTTGATGGACAACAAATGTTATTGTTTGAAAAAAGAATTTTATTTAAATATGATATAGACGAGGCGAAACAAATATTACACCACTTAAAAATGGAAAGAGAAATATTTCCTAATGTTTTGCTTAAAAGAAACACTGCAGAAGCTCAAGAATACATTCAATTTCATCTTTCATATGGTAGTGACGATGACGTCGTTTTGATTGCAGAAAATATAATAATTAATATAAAATTATTTGAAGAAAAATAATGAATAACAATTTAACATCTGACGATTATTTTAAATTACTTACAGGAAAATGTAAAGGAAAAAATTATTCTTCTAACTATTTTTATGTAAAACGTGAAAAAAAAACAAAAAAACCCTACTCAAGAGGATATTTTATTAACTTCTAATATTGGTCTACCGCATACTTTAAACCCTGATTATCAAAAAAAAATGGTACCAAATAAAGAAGCAAAAAAAAGAAAAATTGATCCAGATGTATTACGTTCAATTTTACAAAATAGAAATTAATTGTTGTTTTTTTGTTTTAAAAAAGGAAAAATACTGTAAACTATAAATTAAGTTAAAAAGTAAAATAAATGTATTATTTTTCTTAAAAAAACGTGGCGTATTGGGTTATTTTTTAAAATAAAAATGAGATGCAGAAATAGTATTATTAAAAAAAAAATAAAAAGAAAGTCTAGATTACACGGTAAAAGAAAAAAAATACAAAAAGGTGGTGATTTTGGTGCAGGAATGGCATTAGGAATGTTTTTACCCCAGGTGTTGGGTACAGTCGGAAAGATATTAAAGATTAATATTTAAAAAAAATGAATTCAAAAACTGTGGAAGAGGTTGAACAACATGATGTATTATTTTATGCTCCTTTACAATTATTTACTTCTAAACCCTACAATAATACATTTATTGAATTTTCTGAATGCGAGATTGTACCAACACCTAAAGACCCGATTGCAAATGTGGTTACGTTTACAAGACACGGAAACGCTGTCGGGGTCTTAAAAACAAGCGACGCCCAAATTTTTGCTAAATTGTCATTAGTAAATAAAACAACAGGGGGTATTGCGGGTACTGTTGCTGCTGGAGGGAAATCAATTTTACCGTTACCTCTTCGAACAATGTGGAAAACAAAAGAATTAAAAATAAACGATACTTTAATTACTACTTCGGGAAATATGGCTCATATGGTTTTCAATTATTAAATATTTAACACGTGAATATAACCCGAAACGCGATGGATGTAAAGATATTAATTATTCTCATCTTGATACAGCGGTGAATATGGATAGTATAGTAGGGTTTAAGAATGGAGCCCACGTTGTGAATACTGGCGGGTATGCAAGAGTGTTGAAAACTGACGTCAAAACAGTAATTGATACAATTGATACCTCATTATTTAGTGATGGTGGTGGGGAAATTATTATTCCCTCAGCATTTAAAATAGAATTACGTTTAACCCGCGTATTAAAAACTATTTTATTATCTGGTGAAGATGATGCTGGTTTAAGTTTAGCCAATACAGAACTATCTTTAGAGGATTTAAAGATTAAAATACCTGTTTTTAAACCCAATGATCAACTACGGGAAGCATTAAATACAGGATTTGTTGGGAAACATATGGAAGCTAAATATTATACTAGTAATTATCGATGTATTAGTGAAAATATATTAGTAGGGCGAAGATCGCATCAAGTTGTCGATGCTTTTAATGGTTCGTGTCCTACAAGATTATTTATAGTTTTTATACCTCTCGCTAATTGGAATGGATCATATGCGCATAATATTTTTAACTTTACATGGCCTAACTACTCGAATATTAGTGTTTCGGTAAATAATAACACTGTTATGAAAATTACATCTCCTGAAGAAGCTTATTCAAATCTACAGAATGTGTTGAATCGAAAATATAAAAACATGCCGTTTACATTTAATGATTTTAAAACGGGATATGCGATGCTTGGTTTTGATTTAACAAGCAATAAAGATTCTCATCTTAGTGTATTACCCTCACGACCCTCGGGGAATGTAAACATTGATTTTAATTTTTCAGCAGATACTGTTGCTGGAGTATTTCTTTATATTGGAGAGTTTCGAAATGAAATAAAAATAGGTTTAAAAACACCTGCACGATTATTACATGACATTTAGTAAAAAAAAGTAAAGAACAACAATTAGCTTAAGGAATTATTAAAAAAAAAATGAAAGATCAAATGAAAATACAAAAAAAAAAAATAATCGAAAAAAACCATACATCATAAAAGAAAAGAAAAATGAAATAATTAATCAAATTCCTTTAAAGCGTGAACATATAATTATATATCCTATAATATCAAAGTTTGGGTAAAAATGGAGAAAAATAATAAAAGAAAATATGTTGTGTGTGAAGAAGAAAAAGAAGAATTAAAAAAAAAAAAAGAAGCAGAAGAAGGTGAAAAAGAAAAAGACTTCGTAGAAGAAGAAGAAGAAGAAGAAGAAGAAGAAGAACAACAACAAGAAGAACAAGAACAAGAACAAGAAGATAATGATAGCGATAGTGATAATTCTTTGACTTCTTCTGAAGATGATGATGAAGAAACGACAACCAAAATTTTAAATTCGTTGTTGCTTTTAAATAAAATTAAAAAAGAAAAAGAAAATAAAAAGAAAAGAGATTTCTTACCATGTTTAAAAAATATATTAAAGCAAATATGGCTACAAAACAAAAATTAATTAATGATGATTTGATTAGAAAACTTCAAGATTTATCAAAAAATATTTTAGATAATAAAATATTAATACCCGTTTCAAATGATAATAAAACAATTCTTAAACGTTTTGTACGTGATAAAATTAAAAAAACAGATTTAAAAGTTATATTAAGTGAAGACCATCGTTTGATTCATGTGTTTGAAAAAGCCTACAAACTAATAATAAAAGAAACGAAGAAAAAATGAGTGGAATTAATAAAGTACAATTAGTTGATCCTAATAAATTAAATTAAATCTTAGAATTAATAAAAAATGAACATGTTAATAAAAATTTATTACAAGGAATTAAAAACAAAGATGAATATCAATTATTAGAAAGTAAAGATAAAATGGAACAAGAATTAAAAAATAAGAATAATAATCAAACTGAAGAAAATATAGTGTCTTTTTTAAAAAGAAAAGAAAAAAGAAAAAGAAAAGCTGAAGCATCTACTAATGATCAACAACAAGAACCACCGGAAGAAGCGAGAGGGGGGAAAACTACATATGGTAACATAAGTGAAGATCGGATTAAAGATTTCTTGAAGAAAAAAAATATTAAAACAATAGGAAATATAATAAAATTAAATAACTATGACGTTAATTACGACGATATGATGTATGATTTAACACACAACGTATCGAAAATTCAAAATTATAATTTGACAGCCAAACAACATTCTAAAGTTTTAAAAGAACTCAAAAAAATGAAAATGCCTGTTGCTTATATTAGAAACCAAAAACTTCGACAACAATATAAAACAAATGGAAGGGATGATGACCGCGATTACGAGGCATTATCTTTTCCGATTACTCAACAACCACAATCACCGGGTTTTAGTTCGCCACGTTCTAAATCGGAGTTCGATACTTATTTAACCAATAGAAATAAAAGAAGAAAATGAGGATTCCTGTTTTATGTTTTTTAAATAAATTTTTTATATACTGACGATATTAATAAAATAGCGAATACAAATACTTTATTAAACAAATATTTTTTGGGTACATATCCTGCAGATGTATTTCCTGAACAAATTAAATTTCCTTCATGTTGGATATGGAATACAGACGAATCAAAAGATAAGGGACAGCATTGGGTAGCTATTTGGGTTGATAAAAACAAACATATGTATTTTTTTGATAGTTTTGCACAAAAAGTTAGTTTTTATAAACGCCCGTATTGGTTGTCTTATGCTAAAAGAAATAATTTGACATTTGTGTATTAATCAAAAAACGCCCCTTCAATCCCGAGCAACTGTAGTATGTGGAAATTGGAGTCTTTATTATTTACATAATAAATGTAAAAACGAAATACAACAAACACAAAAATATTTGTTATTAAAAAGCAAAAATAAAAATAAATTACTTAATGATATTAAATTAGCTCGTAAAATAATTATACTAGGAAATGTAATAGTTAATATTTATAAAAAAAAATGTAAAAATAAAATAGAAACACAGAAAGCTAATAATCAAAGTTGTTGTTCTTTTAATAAATCAAAATTTTAATTAAACATATTTACAACACAATTCACAATTGTCTGTTTTATTTTAAAATATTGAACTCAATAGTGACAGCGCTAGAGGCGCTAAAGCTAAAGCAGGTAGAAAGCCTCCTTTTTGGTTCCTTTTACGCTTCCTCATACCACCCCCTCTAACATTTTTCCTTTTTCTTCTTCTTTTACCGCTTATTATACGTTTTACACCCGTATACATTTTCTTAGGAATATCAACATAGGTATGTTTAACGTCTTGAGAAAAAATTTTCCAAATATCTTTCTTCCCTTTTAATTGAATTGATTTTTTTTTCATCCCGATGAAACTACTAGGATCTTTGTTTGTTTCTCCCTTTATTATTTTTTACTTATATACAAATAAGATAACAACAACATAAGAAAAGGTATTCTTTATTTATAAATTGGTGAAAATTATGTACAAATTTATTATTTTTTAACACACATCATATACAAGGGTTTTTTCATTAGGAAATATATTTGTTCTTATTCTACAATTATCATATCCTTTATTACAATTATCGAATAATAAATATCCGTAGGGATATTTATTAATATCAGCTAATATTTTATCAAATTGACTTCTATTTATTTTCTTATTATCACATATTGTATACATATTTCTACAATCACTTAAATTTTTAAACATGATATAATAATGACTGTTGATACGTAAATTTCGCAACTTTCCATTACCGTAAGATAAGTTTTGACATGCAAAAATTACGCTTACATTACGATGATGAACGTCTTGAGTTGCAATGTTATCAATTTTATCGAGATTTTCTTTTGACGATGTACCTACTAACATAAGATCGTCTAAAATAATTAACGTGTTATCGGTTGTATTTGGTTGTATATCGGTAATATCGGGTATACCCTTTTTACAATCAATAAATTCGAAAATCATTTTTTTCTCTTCCAAAACCGTATGCATTTTATCGTATAAGGGTTGATATATGGAATAAAGATAAACAATTTTCGTAATTTTTGGTGTTATCATTTCCTCAATATAATTTAGTAATTGTAAAACCCAAAATGTTTTTCCACATTGACTAGGACCGCACATTGTTAACATAAACGGATGATGAAATGGTAGTGAAACAGCATTCATTTTACACGTCTAAAATCAAAAGGAAATATATAGATATTTTATAAGAATTTAAAGTTTATTTTGGTCTTTGATAGATTTCCCTTTCCCTAGTCATTGGACTTTGATATTTACGTGGTGTATATTTTTAGGTACATAACGACCTTGACTATAAATAACCATATAAGGTCATGATATGAATTTGAACTTTGGCTAGAACATCATACCCCCCCTCGAACGACCTTGACATATTTGCGTGGTGTATATTTTTAAACCATATAATGACCTTGACTATACATAACCATATAAGGACATGATATGAGTTTGGACTTTTGCTAGAATATACCCGAAATTCTTCGAACAGCATAACCCCTCCCTCAAGCGACCTTGACTACCCGTCAAAATAGTAACGTCTACACAGGGCGCGATTATATAAACGCTAGCGCGATACAGTAAAAAACTAAAACCGATCAACAGACGAGAAGAAGCACCCTGAAAAGAAACCAAAAGCAAACAGAAGAAGAATGGAACAGATTGTATGGAAAAAGGAGGATGGGGGAGAAATCGTATGGGACTTTGACGAGTTCGACCCAGAACTATTTTTTCACCCCATAACGGATCACGTTGAAGACGTGGCTCTGGTAATGCAGGAAGAACCCCATGAAGACAGTGATGACAGTGACAGCGATAAAGAAGACAGTGACAGCGATAAAGAAGACAGTGACAGTGATAAAGAAGACAGTGACAGCGATAAAGAAGACAATGATGACGATGAAGACACGGATGATGATGATGATAATGATGAAGACGCTAATGGCGAACCCCGTGACAACCAAATGAAAGACGAGGAAGAGAAGTTATGGGAGGGGGTATTTAACCCTCCCGATAATAACAATGGGAATATACATAAAATTATAGACGATTATGGCTTTAGTGAGAGCGAAGATGAAAATGACGAGGCCAAATACAAAATATGGAACTATGTTGATACCGGGGGGGAGGAATTTTTATTTTTTGAGAAAACACAAACATTAATTAAAAAAAAATGTTAAAAAAACGCGTCTATGTGTCCATTTCTTCTTCTTCTAAATATCCGTAAGGGAGTGTAGTAAAATTATCTTTAACAATACGTTTATTAAAAGTAAATGAAAATTTTTTAATTTCAGTATTAATAAAAATATTATTTAATTTATCTTTACATATTTTATTTTCATATCTAATTGTAATGATTTGATCTTTATCTACAACGCATTTATTTAATGTTTTAAAATTTAGGATATCTTTCGCTTTATTTTTTAAAGAAAATCCTTTTACATGCACTACTTCTTCGTTTAAATTCGTAATATAAGAATAACATTTAGGACCTGTTGAACAAAATCGAGTAATCCATTCATTTTCTTTTAATTCGTTGGTTAATTCTCCTAAATAATTACCGGTTTTAATCGAACAAGTATTTTCATCACTCACATAAATAATCGAATCGGTATCAAAATATAAAACATGTTTTCCTAATTTTTCAATTACATCATATAACTGTAGCCGAGCATAAGCTGTAACAAAACATGCGATAACAATATTACCCGTTTTTAAAGATACTGTAGCTTTATCTACATTTTCATATGTGCATCGTAAAAGAGTATCATTAATAAAATCTAAACTCGTTAATTTTTTACTCCTATCGTTAGCTAAAACTAATAATTCCTCATAATCATTTAAAAAAGCAACTTGCGTGTTATTTTCATTTTGTGCAAATTTACCCCACAAGGAATTTAATAATGTTTTCGCAATAGTCCTTAAACCGGGATTTTTTTCTATTTTGTCTTTATCTAAACTAATATGTTCATGATTCAAATAATCTTGACAATACTGTTTGATTTTAATTTTATTTTTACTACCATCACTATTAAAACATTCAGTAGGTAATCCCGAAGCCTCTTGTTTTAGTTTTAAAAAATCGTTTACATAAGCAACAAAGAGTTTTTCTTGCCGATCATAATGATATATTTCATAGATTTGGATTATTATATATCCCTTATCAATAGCTTTATTAATTTCAACACTACACCATGTCCCCTGTAAACAGCGATCGTTTTCATTATGTATACATTTATCACATTTATCGATAGCACATTGATTACATAAAGGAAATAATAATTTTCCAGCTACTCTAACGGGTAAAACACCAAAAAAAAGATTTTTGGGGGGTGATATACGACATTTAATCAAACCGAAAATATCCTTTATATTTATATTCACACACTCTTCATTAACGAAAATTTTAGGATGCCCCACCGGGAAAACAAATTTTTTTTGAACAAAGGGATATAGCGATGTAAAGTCTACATAATAGATTTGTTCATTTTGTTCTATTTCTCTAAATAAACATATAGAAGAAGTTCGCCCCCCATATAATGCATCACGGGGAGTTAATATTGTATATCCAAAAAATTTTTGTTTCAATTCAATAATATCACTACCACTATATTTTTTTTCATTTAAAAAATCACATTCCCATTTTTCAACAACTTTATATCCTGCATTTAACAATTCATTTGTAAAACGTTGAGTTTTCGAGTATAATGTTCCAAATTTTTCATTCACTAAAGTATTCATTTCATATTTTTCAAAACAACGAGAACACCCGTGAAAAAAACATCCATGAAATTGATAAACTGTATTATCATAAAATCCGTCAACAAACCGTCCTAATATTTTTTTTTTCTCCTTGAGCAGAACCCTTATATTCTAATCGCCCTGATAAATATTTATTAATTTCATACAACCAACAAATCGCAATTAAACTTTGATTTACATTGCAACGATAACCTCCTGCAGGAATTATCCCCACACATTTTTCTTTTAAAAAGTTTTGTCGAAATATTTTTAATGCCAAACTTGCAATAGTCATACAATTTTTTTCATAAAAAGGTGCTACACAAGCAATCGAATTTATCATAGATGAAAATTTTACACACCCTTTTCTTAAAATATTCACATCCTCACAACAATAATAATATATTTCATCGCGAAAAATATATATATTTTTTTCTTTTGCATTATACCATTTTTCAAATTTATCTTTATCACTCATATTATCTATATCAAAATATTCCCTATCAACCATATCCCCTCTATACGTTAAATCAGTAAATTTATAGGGGTGAAAACCTTTTTCATCTTCGAGAAGACCCATACATTTAGGAATAGCTGATAAGGGCATCGTTAAAAAAAAATAACTATCTAAAAATAGAATATTCTTTTCGCATATTTCTAAACTCATTATTTTAGTACCATTCATAATAGTTTTTGGAATAATTTTTAATTTTTCTAATAAATATTTAAAAATAAAAATTGTATCAAATCTCGCGCCATTATGTGCAATCCAAACAGAATCTTCTTGTTCCAATATAAAACTACATAAATCTTCAACAACAGAGCTATTATTATTATCAAAAAGAAATTGTCTATATCCGCAACAACTAACAGCTTCAATATTTTCATCAATAAAACACGATTGTGTTATTAACGGAATTTGTTGTTTTTTAAAAGGGATATCTTGACACTGCATGCATACTTTTTGTACTATACAATAAAAAGGAACTAACATTTTATTGTCATCTACTTTTGTTTCAAAATCGAAAAAAAATAATGTCGGTGGTTGTTTTTTATTTTTGGGAATAGATATTGTTTTCATAAAACAATAATGCGGTTGTTTCTGATAACTATTACAATGATAACAAAATATTTTAGAACAATCATGTTTTACACTTTTATCACGTTGAATAAAAGAAAATCTAGAACATATTTTATAACATGGTTCACAAAAAAACATATATTGACAAGGAGTTAAACGTGAATAATTTTGTTGTGCAGGTTTAAAAATTTTATGAGTTAAATGATTTAAATAACATGTTTGATTATAAAACAATATTTTACAATTTGAACATTGAATCTTTGTTGTATCTTTAGGGCATAAATTATTTTTATAACATTTTTGACAGGTTAAATTAGTTCGACACACGTGTGAATCAATAAATTCCCCTTTTGAAAAATAACTCATACATTTAATACAAAATTTACTGGGTTGTATTTTAGAAAATTCCTTCATATTTAAAACAACATCATAATGCTTATTATTTAACCATAAACATACTATATTATTAGTTAATTTAATAAGATTTCCTTCAGAATCTGTACGTGAATCATAAATGATATTATCTAAATCGAGATCTGAATACACCACCAAATCAACACCTTGGGCATTAAGAAATTTTTCGTACACAATCGAAAATTGTTTAACTTTAACTTCCTCACCCTCGGGTATACCCGATTTTTTATACACATCACGTATTTCTTCAATACTAAATAATTCATCAATACTTTTACTAGGGTGTTTAGTCATTGCCCCATACCTATGATCTTTATACAAAAACGATAGACCTACTAAAATAGATAATGCAAAACAACAATTTTTTAATTGCTTGCGTTAACTTAGTACTGATAATATAAAAAACTCCAGTGCGAAATTTACGATCATATTTTGTTATAGATTTATTTACTTTACCCCCACCACTATCATTTTCATTTGCTTTATTTAATCTATTGTAAATTTTTTTTCTTCTAATTAAAGGATTTTTTTTTTGTTACTTGATAAATTATTAGCTGATAATCCCGATGGAAAAGTTTGAATAACTACAGTACTTTTCCACCCGTTCGCTATCATTTCTTGATTACTTTGCATATGTTTTTCAAAAATATTTAAAAAATATTTTACATTAACATCACTTAATTTCATTACAGCTGTAGAGAAAAACCTCTTAGGAGCATGACTAAAGATAAATCGCACATAGTCATCATTATTGGTTACACTTGTACGTGCATAATTAATCAAATAAGTAAAAAGTAACGTCAACGATTGTATAAAAGCTATAAAATTAACACCCGATTTACGAGCAATAGAAATTGAAAAGGTTTGTTCGGTCACTTTAAATTTTTCATTTTTTTTTCATTAATTTTCTCAACACTAATAATATTATCCTCATTTGTTTGAGGGATTTTTTTTTTCTTTTCACTTTCAAACAAACTTACTAAACGTTCAATTTCTTTGTTATTATATTTAAATTTCTTCTGTTGGTTCTCCATGATTTTGTTCTTTTCTTCTTCTAAAACAAGTAAAACAGGTTTTTTTATTTTTTGGGTTTTCCTCTCCATCAACAAGATCCCCTATATTAATATGATCTGCCTCTTTTACACTAATACAGGTAAACGTCACCAAGGGCTTATCTCCAGCACCCATCCAATTACCCATTTTTTCTAAAAAAAATGTGTGAAACTATACATATAGAAATTTATTTACAAAATAAAAATAACGAACCTTATATAGCCTATGAAGTTTTAGATAATGGTGCTTGTGTTTTATTTTCACCTGAAATATTTCGTGAATGTCTATTAAATTTTACAGAAGATAATGAGGAAATCATTTATATTAATTATTTAGTAATACAAGAAAGATTAGAAGATTTAAAAAAAAATATATATCAATTATCATCATCTATTATATATAAAATTGAGTGTATTATAAATTTTATTAAAAAAAATAATACGACCTATCTTGGAATTAAAACAATATTTAATTATGGTTAGAACGAAATTAGCGATAAGAAAACGAAATAATACCTCACGACGTGTTAATAAATCACAAAGTATACGGGATGTTCTTCAATGTAAAAGTAATACTGTAAAGAGAATAAGATGTCGTAAACGTACCGCTCATACCCCAAAATGTTGGATCCATTTAGCTAAAGAAGATAACTTACGTGTGAAAAAATCAAATATTCCAAATGCTGGAAAGGGATTGTTCGCGTGGAAAAATCGATTTAATCCAAAAAAACCAATAATCCAATACACAGGTCGTAAAACAAATCAAACAGAATTAAATCGAAAATACGGTGTAGATGTAAACGCCAACTATAGTATTTGTGATACACCCAACAATTGTTTGGATTCTGATTTAAGTACTTATTCTGCAGCTCGTTTTGCAAATAATGGAAAAAGAGGATCAAAATATAAAAATAATTCCTATTTTACTTATACAAAAAATAATAATAAATACTTTTTAGAAAGTTCAAAACGTATAAAACCCCATGAAGAAATTTTTGCTGATTATGGAGCGAACTATTGGAAAAGAAAAAAACGATAAATCATGGGGTGTAGGAAATGTAGAAGATATGTAAAATTATTAGGTAAAGGATTTAAAGGCAAAAAAAAACAAAGAGGTGGTGGATTTAGAGGAACTAAAAAACAACGTGGGGGTATTAAAATAAACTAATGCGTTAGGTAAAAATATCATCAACGAAATTAATAAAGGTGTTGGAATCTTAAAAACACTAAAAAATAAAACTCAAAAAGGAGGAATAGTACAACCACGACATCGTACATATGGTGGATATTTAGAAAAAATAAGAATGTATTAATATTAAAAACTAAATAAAAATATTCTTTATCTGTTCTTTTTTGGCACCACAAATATTTATTATTCCATTTTTTTATTTTACATCAACCAATTCACAACGTTTAAGGGTGAATTTTTCATTATTAAGAATGTTAAAATTTGTCATTGCTGTCAAATAAAAACTACGTATTGTACAAGCAATTTCTACACAATTAATGGGTCTTTGTCTCCAGTATAAATAATCATTAAATATACAAAAAATAAAATAAGAAGTAAGATTATCATAACAATGAAATTGTTCAGGAAAATTGTCATTTAACCAAACGTTAATTGTTTCTTTAGAATAAGGAAAACAGAAGTTTAGTAAATTATGTTCCATATACGTTGAAAATAAACATTGAAAATGTTTCAATATACAATCAGGAACAATTCTTTTTTCTTTATCTTGAAACAGCTGAATTACAAAAAAACATCCCCCATCGGTTTCTTCTTTCAAATAAAAATATATTTTAATCTTGTAAATAATAGAATCATAGGTATCTGAAATCTTCAATACTACATGGTACGCTTCAAGTCCATCTTCATTCGAACTAAAAACTGTCGATAAAATCCCAAATATATCTACATGTAAAATACCCATCAGTATATCTTGTGGGATCCATTTGACCAACCAATACATCCATTCTTAAAACACTACATTAATGTTCAATGTTTCAAACTTTTATAGAGTGCTAAAAAATATTGTTGTTTCCCTACTCTATTTATTTTTTCCATAATTTGAACACTAAACAAAATTATTTCATACAACGAACAATGATGATTCTGTGATTCATGATATTTACAGCACTTTTCTTTAATATTATACTTTTCAATTAATGTAGAATATTTTTCAATATTAAAATGTTCCAAATTGACACATGATAACTTAAGTTTTGCACATAATATAGATTCCAAAGTTCCACCTTTATATCCCAAAACATAAGAGGGCGATCCATAAATCAATTTCAGACGATCAACCATTTCTTTTTGATCCACAAAGTTGCGTTGTTTTTTATTCACATAATACAATCCATGTAAACGTTTCTGACAAATAATAGTTTTTCTTTCCAAATAATTCAAATCTTTAAAATCAGGTAATGATGAATCGTAGCATTGGAAAGATTCAAAATATCCATTTTCTAAACAAATCACCGATACCTCCCGATAAATCCATCGACGATTTAAATAAAAAGTTTCACAGTCAATCACATGTGTAATTTTTTTCAAATACTGGTTCGCTGATTCTTTTAAAAAAGAATTATCTTTAATAGAATTATAGGGACAATCCAAACTCGTTAACTCATCGTATAAACTCATAACTAAATTTTTAAAATGTTTTTATCCGAATATTTATACTATTTTTCCCTCTAATAAAACTATATCATTTATTCAAAATTTGTCGAATGGTTAATAGTATTAAGTTGTGATTGGTGTTCAACAACCCGTCAATCAAACAATTTCAACAAATATGATTGGTTAGATTTTAAGCTATTGAAAGCTGATTGGTTAAATAATTCAACAACTGTCAATCAAACAATTTCAACAAATATAATTGGGTAGATTTTAAACTCGTGAAAGCTCATTGGTTAAAATAATTATACCCACCCTATAAACAAATATAAAAACCCAACCCAAGGACTACACCCCTCAAAAGCAATCATATCCCATAGAGGAAGGTTATACCCGTAACACCAAGAAAGAAATACCAAGATGGATCGGGAAATACAGCTAAAAGATGTGCGGGGATATTACGATGGAGGCAACTTTTGTGTGTTCCTCATGAAAGACCGACCAAGAGACGACACCGAACCGCAAGCACCACCGCTAACAAGGGCCGACAAACGAAAGAGAGCCAAAGAAATAGATGCATGGGGTGCGTTGATGCACCAATGTCTGGACGATGTCGTTGAAGAAAAAAAAAAGAAAACACTTGGACAATAAAAAACATTTTTTAATAAAAAACCCTTTGTACAAAAAATATCCTATCATTTTAAATACTATTTGTCTTTTTATTCTATCAATTGTTGTTTGAGTCTTTTTTTCGGGAATAATAACGCTGCTGCTTATACTCTGCTAATTTACAGCATCTATCCTCATCCCAACATTTCCCTGTTAAAGCACGTCGCCGTCCATATTGAATTAGCGTTGAAGGATCATAAGTGCGACCCTCGTAGTGATATATATCGCCGATAAATGATCTACAAATTTCTGCGGGTGTTAAAAGCCATTTCCACACATTATCTTCATAACACGGATCTTTAAAAATAACCTTCCCTTGAAGATATCCACGACTATTTTCAGTGGGGCAACTACATTCAAAGGTCGATATTTCTTCCAGGTTGAAGACACACAACGATGTACCAATAGTTCGCGCTGCAATAAGCATTTGAACACCGTGTTGTTTAGTATGACAACCAAAAGTCCAAGTCTTTCGCTTTGGCGAATACATCTTTTCAAAAATACTGATGTTTAACGTTTAGTATCTCTCTTTTATACCCAAAAAATTTATATAACAACACGAATTCACACAGACAAATAAATATATTTTATGAAATGATATTACACATCTACGTATTTTAGTCTAAAAATAAAAATCCAACATTTAACCTTTACCGTGAATGTTAATAACAAAATACTTCACATTCCATTAATGACCTTGACCGAATCGGGATTTTCTAAAAATAAAATATGACCCTCTCTCAAAAACCTTGAAAGCCCTTAACCCTTTAAACCAATGAAACACGGTGAAAATAAACCAATGAAATCACTTTACTATTTTATAAAATATATATAAGAACCACGGTTTTTCAAACATTTTTAAAATCAAATGGCTAGGATCAGACATGGTAGACCCAAACACATCCCGTACAAAGACGAAGCAAAGAATATGTGTGAAACAACATCGAGATATGGTAAAGGGAAAAGTTTTTCCCAAATGGCGCAACTACGCAACGACATTTTACAAAAACAGTGGGGACTTTACATCTCAGATATATCATCGGAGTCAGAGTCTGACGATGAAGAAGAAGAGGTAAAATTAATCGTCGATGTTTGTAAAATCATTGAGACTACAACGCCCTCCCCACAACCATTATCACCCTATCCGTTTACCCCACTAGAGGAAATACCAATACCCGATCTGCCTCCTCCTCCTCCTCCTCCTCCTCCTCCTCCTCCTCCTCATGTCGTCGATGTCTTACAAGTACCAGCGATAAATATTCCCGAAACGTTCCTCGACGAAGACTTACCAGCAATAAATATCATCGAAGAAAACGTGCTCCCATTACAAGCACCAAGCGAAAACTTCACAATACAAGAAGAAGTGTCAACATTATTTGATTTATCAAACACCATTGACTTTGATAATTTAATTCCAGGCAATCTATTGATGGAACAGTTAATCTCATCTTTTCCTCCCTCATTACCAACAATTGCTATGTCTGAGGAAATGGGTATTGAAGATGAAGAAGAACCAGATAGGATCAAACAATTTAAAAAACAATTAATATATAAAAAAAAACACAAGTTAACGGGTGTTGAAACAGTATTGTATATAAATATTAATAGTGATGAGGATAATGATATCATTGTTAGAGATTTAGATTCGTATAGACAATTAAAATTTATATTTAGAGAAAAAGAAAGAATAATAAGAAAATTTAATGTATATAAAAATAATAGAGTTGGTATTAGATTATTAGAAAGAAACTATCGGAAAACATTTAAGAAAATCGAAAAAACCCGCAATGAAAGTATTTTTAAAAAAAAGAATTTTAAAAAAATATATAGAAAATAAACGGTTTGTATATATATATATATATATATATGTGTGTGGGGAAAATTTGTTTGTTACTACCGATAAAAAATGGATATCATTCTCGAAGAACTTGCAAGAAATAATATTAAATACAAAAAATTGAAACCAAGAGAGATTGTTGAAAAACATTATTTTACAAATCGATAGTCAACAAATGGAATTGGTTTATAAACAAATGGAACGTTATGAAACAGGACATATCATTGCGTTTTATTGTTTAATTCATTTTTTTTTCGATGGAAAATATGTTGGAGAAAAAGAAATTGAACTAATTCAATATTGGACAAGATTAACAATTACAGATTTTAACACTTCAAAAAAAACAATTTTATTAGAACATCCGTTTATATTTACATTTCCTTTTTATTTTTACACTTTTATTACAATATTATTTACTATAATGTCACAACATCATGTAATTTTATTTTAAAATGTCTAAAATCAAAAATATAATTATGTGATTGTAAATAGGTCAACAGATAATCTACTAGATAATCTTGTATATTAGTTTGATCAAAATATATTTTAAAATATGGTGTTAATAAATTATAATCTAATAATACTAACCCATAGTTGTCATAATATATTCCCGCGTTATCGGCTGCATTATCTATAGTTACAGGGAATGAATGAATTATTTGCGTTTTAGAAGATAGTATCTCGAAAAAATTTTCGTATCTCAATATTTGGGTATCAAAAATATAATCATTTACAGGGTTAGACTTAAAAAAAGTGGATTTGTGCTTACAATTTTTATACTTACAACGCTGATTAAATAAATAACCCGTAGATGTAACATCAAAATTATATAAAATGCGATTAAGATCAATATCTGTTAAATTATTATTTTCAATTCTACCCTGGGGATTATGTTTTGGACAAAAAAAAATAAAACATGCTGCTATGCAAAATAAATTATATCTATACGAATGGGGACTATTAGCAAGACACGCTAATAAAAAATAAGGTGCAACAGTTAATAAATAAAGCGAAATATCAATTAAAAGAGGGTACTCATGGTCTCTACCTATTTTATAAAGCATGTGAAATATAAATTTTCGACCCACCCCAAAGGGAATCGGTAAACGCTTCACTTCCTGTGAAGGTGAAACAATAGGGGACATAAAATGATAATTATCATCATAAAAATATTGCGGTCTTGTAACAGTAATATATAATCTATCTAAGTAGGTGTTATCTAAACTAAATAATGATGATAGTAAACATGGGTTCTTTGATAATATGAACCCGTGAGAAGTACATCTATGTAACACATATTTGTCACTACTGTCAATATATGGAACAATGTATTTTGATTTTCCTCCTTGTTCAATGGTCCAACATTTATAAAGTTTCATGTCTTTTACAGCTGGATCGTTTAATCGTAACAAACAAAATCCCGTGTAAAATTTTGCAAAAACATCTGTTTCAATCTGTAAACAACCGATTATTTCACCACAATAGTAATTCAAAAGGCCAAACATCCAATAGATAAAACCCATCTGTGGATTTCTAAAGCGTTGAAAATAGTGTACAACTTTTAAAATATATATAAAAGAAATGTTGTTTTCCACCACTTTTCTTTTTTTCACACGTCTTTCCAAAATGGGACGTGTGGTAAAATTAAAATTGCTTTTTCTCTTAGCTTGATTATTCATCTAAAAAATCAAATAAAAAATACGATCATTACAACTATTCATAATACTTCACAAAAACTTGAAAAAATAACCCTATAAAAGTATAAATAAAATACTAAAAATCATACAAATTCATGCTCTTACCCTTAAATCTTTACAGATGTTCTTTCACAAGTTTGATATTCACAATCCTTAAAACATGATACTCTTTAAAGCCTTTAAAACCCTCTCTTATATACGTATCTCACCCCGCTAATTGGTTTCCGGTTTTTATTTTATTTATAAAATAAAAAACAAAAAAAATCTATATAACCTATTGAATTCTGAGTTGAATAAGTGCTGTCGCAGATGCTAGATGGGGTTAGAGAGCAGTGATGGAACAGGAACAGAAAATATAGTCGCAGAATTTTCGTGTTTCAAATAATTGATAATCAGACATAATCTGTCTGATTATCATTTATTTGAAACACTAAAAATCTGTTACTAAATATTCTGTTCCTGTTCTATCACAGCTCTTTAACTCCATCTAGCAAAAAACGTCAGTACTTGCTTTGCATTAGTCACCTTGAATGACCTTCACCTTTGTCTGATAGTGAAAACGTTTTTGGGGGAAAAAGATACGCATAAGATTTTTGGGTGGTTTTTTTTTTTTAAAATGATATATTTTTTTATAGGTATGGGGAAGAATTGTCTTAGTGTGTGGAAATGGGCAGAATAACCATTCTTCCCAAATTTATTACTAGAGGGTGATACAAAATATACACTTTAATATAGAGGTAGATATATTGTGTGTGCTTTTGTATATATTTTTGTTTTAAAAAAGTAAAAATAAAAAAAAATACAAATACTCCCGTGAAACTAGGTGTTATACTTTAGCTAGCTCTTTCACCACATGCTAACATCCAAAAACCCATAACGTACAACAAGCAATCGATCGATCTGGCGGTGAGCTAAATGTCGCTATGGACTAGCCCCACCTGACATCAACCTCTTTTTTCAGAGAGGAAGACCAGACAATAAAGTCTAAACCAGTCGCGAATTACAAGAGTACTGCGGGTTGAATGCGCACCAATGCTGGTTAGTAATAAATACTACAGCACATTGGAGGGTTCAAGCGCTTCGCACTTTTTGAGAGTACGACTTTCAAGCGAGCATACACACAACAGTAGTAGGAGCAAAACAAAAAAGTAATTATTTTTTTAAAAATATAAAAAGTAAAAATGATTTTATAAAAAAAATATAAAAGTTATTTGTAAAAGTATTTTATAAACAAAAATACAAACACAGAGAGAGCAAGAGAGAGATGTGTCCTCGATGAACACCAGAAGTGAAGTGAAGTGGGTGTGGTTATTTCACCTTTTATACTGGCACTTTTCCCAAAACCTTTTCCAAAAAAATAATACCCTATTTACTTCCGGTATATCAGTTTACACCTCATTGAAGCTCTGGTCGTCGTTGAGGTAACATCTCCGCCGCACGCTCACTCATTTTATTTATTTATTTTTTTTTTAAAAATACTTTTTTACAATTCCTTTATTTTTATAAAATACAATTCAATGTTCTATTTTATAAAAATATTTCAACCATTTTTTATATATTTTTATTTTTTTATATTTTAACTTTTTTTTTTCTAAATTCATGTTTTTTCCTATTTTTTTTTTTAAAATACTATTACGACTAATTCACATATATCTTATTATATATTTTTTCAAATATATATTTTTCTTCCACCATTAACTTTTTTTTCCAAAATACATTTTTTTACCTTCACTGCGTGTGGCGGCCATGTTTCCTTCCCGATGAACAAAGAACAACTATTTCAAACAACCACATTCATGTGTAAGGGATTGGCACTGGCTTCTTTACCAATGATGCAACTAAGTATTGATTTGAATTGACCATTCCCTCCTGAACTATTAGTTATTAACAGCCTCACAGCTTGACTCATTCTGGGAAACCACCCTGGAAATAATGCGATACCCTTTTCTGTGATTGGTCAATTCAAATCAATACTGTATTCTCATTGGTTAAGAGCTAGTGCCAATCCCTTACACATGTATATATATATATATATATATATACATGACTACTACGTTGTCAATGTTTGATTCCATTTAACTGTGAAACAATGACATGGACTAATTTTAATTGTATTAAATAAGATAATAATATATTTGCAATTCTAAATACTCTAGTTTCTCTATCTTCGTGGTTGAATGTAATCAGCCTAGACGTATGCTTGGCTGCGTGAAACGATATGGCAAGAATCGCCCGGTAAAAATCTGCAGTTTGAAACGTGCCAACATGAGATGGACAATCTCTCATCTATCTGCTCATATAATTTATATGATGAGGTATAATAGAACAGGACTGAAAAAATCCTTCAACATCGTCCAATTTGCATGTTAGCAAATTAATATATTTAAAAAATGTTGACATTTACGGTACAAAAACCAAGAAAATGGTACAAATACCAGAAAATAAATTAGCGGACAGGATTCCAGATGGTGCGAGTTCAAATCCCGATCGAGTTAACAATTTTCCTTCGACTCGTAGTGCAGGTTAATCATGTCGGTAAATATAAAACATGGAACAAAAAATCACGAATATTATACACTTGATTTGTGTCATAAACCACAAAAACTCATCACGGAAACAAAGTTACTGAAAGGTTTTCAACCTTTACCAGCAACCTGTACCTGAAACCTGCAGCCTGCAATATGTAACATAGTTTTCAACAGTGATTTCAATGCTTTCAACAATAATGTTCACATACCATCTTTGATTTTGGCGTGACACCTGAATGCAGTCAGACCTTTGGTTGCAGGTCTGTAATATCTCGCTGTTTCCTTGCTAGAGACTCGGACCTGAGTATGTACATGTCGACCTAGATGGTTGTTATTGTTTATTGTCCTCCTTCATCGAGTTGTATTAACTTCAATATTAGAGTTAAAATAACTCTATAGAAATAACTCCACCTGAAGCAGTTACTTTAACTCCTCTGATCGAATTATTAAAACTTCCCGAAAATAGCAGTGTACTGAGTATATATTCAGTGTGCAATAATGCATTTGCATCAATTAGAATTTTAATTTAAAATTCTGACCTTTGCTTGAGTATAGGTTGCACCCCTCTGGGTTCAGCCGTCGTAAATTTGAATTTAATCCATGCGAGTTAAGAAATTGCTGAAGGAATCCTCCAGTATTCCCATTTTAGTGTGATAGATATAGATAGATAGATAGATAGATAGATAGATAGATAGATAGATAGATAGATAGATAGATAGATAGATAGATAGATAGATAGATAGATAGATAGATAGATAGATAGATAGATAGATAGATAGATAGATAGATAGATAGATAGATAGATAGATAGATAGATAGATAGATAGATAGATAGATAGATAGATAGATAGATAGATAGATAGATAGATAGATAGATAGATAGATAAATAGATATATAGATAGATAGATAGATAGATAGATAGATAGATAGATAGATAGATAGATAGATAGATAGATAGATAGATAGATAGATAGATAGATAGATAGATAGATAGATAGATAGATAGATAGATAGATAGATAGATATAATAGCTTTAATTCCTCCAATACTGAAGATTCCCGTATTATCCCCGGGTCAGGATTAAAAATATGAACTATTAATTATATACAAATTATTACTATGCTAAATTATCAAACCATCAGTTAAAAACTAGAAGGATTAAAGGATTAAACAATTAAAAGTTAAAAATTTAACTTTCTAGCTAATACATGTATACAATTTTTGATTATTCAATCATAAAATATAAATCAATCATAAAATATAAACATGAAAAGAACGGTTAGAAACTAACTGTCTCTTGTAACCTTAGTACTGCAGCAGCTTGGATATGCTTAAGTATCCCTATACTATAGTTGTAATAATAAATTGGTCAAAGTATAAATTGTCATGTTCTTTAAGGCACAGAAGATTACCACTAAGGAGAATTCTATACAGATCTTCATCAACATCGAGGATATCTTGTAGTCTGTCAAGCATTTCTTCACGCTTGGTTGCACAAAATTCGCAGTTAATTACAAAATGCATAACAATATCAGAAAAAACGTTTATTGCACAGCATACATGTGTAAAATTGACCGCTGTCCAGGTGCTCCTATAAAATAAGGGTTTTTTTGGCCACCTGACACAAATCTAGAGGCACGAGATTGTTGTGAGTACAAGTAAAATGACGAAGGTCATTAATTTGGCATGTATCAAGTCTCCAGCATTCAATTTGGTGCTGATGGATTTTGTCCTTGATCGTATTCTTCCAGACATGATAAGAAGGAGTATGACCACTGACCATGAAGTCATGTAGGACATAATAGAGCCCATACTTGCGCAGGAGATTAATAATGTCAGGAACAAATACAAGTGGCTTTTCAGCCAGATGGTACATGTAGGAAAAAAGACGTTTGACAAATAACTGCTTATATGTCGACGATGATGGTGCAGTTAGCAGTTTGTGAATGAACAATAATTTCATTTTATCAATGTATCCTTCTATGGTCCACAGTCCCAGGCTCCCAATCGCAGCTTCCGAACGAGTATTTTGGTCGAGTCCTTGTATTTATATATTTATATTTATATATATATATATATATATATATATATATATATATATATATATATATATATATATATATGTATATAATTCAGCCCCGTAAAGCATCCGTGGAAGACCAACCGTGCGCCAAAGTTCAACGCTACAAATTGGATTCAAACCGCCTGGTCTTGCTCCGCAACTCAACAAGCATGATACCACTTCTTTCCCTTCTTAGCTGCAAATTCACATCTATCCTTGTTGGAAAATGTAACGGATAACACGGTTCCTACATGCTCCCATGTCCGTTATTCCTTAACATCGTGATCACGTAGTACCCATTTCCTACTGATTTTATGTAAATAAGTAAGAGTTAATTACCGAGAAGCGAGGCATTTAGCCAAATACAGCCTGAGGGCGCAGCCCGAATGCTGTATTTGGCTAAATAACTGACTTATTCCACAATTGACAAGGTTTTCGCCCATTGTGTTTATGCTGCAATTGATTTGGCAATTGATGGGTCCAGTGAAGCAAATAAAATATAGTTACCTAATGACTGCTATAATTTACAATAGAAAATTGTTTTTATATATATATATATATATATATATATATATATATATATATATATATATATATATATATATATATATATATATATATATATATATATATATTTTCGCTTACCTCAAAACTGGTCTGCTACAACTTGTTTCATCTGTAAAAGAATCTTCAGGCAGTCACTGCCTGAAGATTCTTTTACAGATGAAACAAGTTGTAGCAGACCAGTTTTGAGGTAAGCGAAAATCTATTATTTGCTCTAACTATATGTTGTTGAGCACTCTTTGCATTTCGTAGACCAAAACCTACACGTATATATATATATATATATATATATATATATATATATATATATATATATATATATATATATATATATATATATATATATATATAAGTTTTGAATTTAGTGGTCTTCTCCAAAGCGAATACGCGAAGAAATGGCGTGCAGCGACTTCGAGGACTTGAGTGGTTTAACTCAAAGCGTATTCCTTAAAGAAAGTTCGCAGAATGATTTCGATATTTTTGGTGATCTTTTGCCACTAGAAATAATTACCAGCGAGAAAACTGGAGATGTGGAGCAGGCTGGAGAAAATCTACCCGTAATTGAAATCGAAGAAACGTTATTTCAACGTCCTACGCCTGTGAGGAAAATAAATATTTCTCTCGTTACAGACGAAGAGCTGAACGAGAGAAAAGATGGTCGTATACCAAATAACACAAAACTGAGCACTGCATATGGGCACTACGAGTTTGGCAAGACTGGGCGGTTGAGCGAAACAATAGAACATCATCAGCTTGTGGCAGTCGAGAAAAGACTGTAAATCCTGACATTTTGACGAATAGTAACGACGAACTTGATTACTGGTTGGCCAAATAATAAAGAACCTGGACAGTTCTACCCTCCAAATAGTTTATATCAATTATGCTGTGGTATTCAGAGATTTCTCCGTAATAACGGCCGCGCTGGATTAAACATATTTGAAGATCCGTACTTTAAACATTTTCAAGACTGTCTAGATGCAGAAATGAAACGCTTGACGGGGCTCGGTGTGAAGAAGCCGAGTCTTTTACAATAGAACAAGAAGATAAATTATGGAATTTGAACGTGTTGGGAGACGTATCAGCTAGTGTGCTGCTCAACACAATGGTGTTTCTTATTGGTAAAAACTTTGCGCTTCGAAGCGGTCAATAGCATCGCAATTTGAAGTTTAGCCAGCTTGTCTTGGAGCCAGCTTCAGATAACGAACCAGAAAAACTCGTGTATACGTCGTTCGGAGAAAAGAACAACTTAGGAGGACTGAAACATCGTGCAACTCGACGTAACCGGGGTAGAACATTACGCGAATGAGGCTTGTCCAGATCGCTGCCTGGTAAATTTGTACAAGAAGTACAAGAAGAAGTGTTCTAAATCTGCGATCGAACAGGATGTCTTTCATTTAAGCCCACGTCGGAAGTATGAAATCACATACGAAGGTAGGACTAAAGCTAAAATAAGTTTAATATAGTATAATGTCTAATATAGAACTTTTAAGATGTTCGAGAAGAATAGATTGCTGTGAGAGCGACTGAAATAAGCATGTTGTATACGTAAACTTTTTACATTGACCAAGGTTGATGAATTGTAGGAGAATTGGATGCAATTTGAGTTTGCTTTTATATTTCACTTAAGCTTATTATTATTATATTTAGTTTGGTTCACAGAAAATTGTGTTGGCAGAAACACTTTGGGGGATACAGTAAACAATATTTGCAAGGCAGCTGGAGTTGAAGGTCACTATACCAACCATAGTTTGAGAGCTACAACTGCAACGCGTGGATTAATGAAAGGAATTCCTGATAAATATGTGATGCAGAGAACCGGTTACAGAGACGTGAGATCATTACAGAAATACCAGCGACCTGATGTTGCAACGAAGGTTAGATTTTCTAAAGCATTCGATTGCGAAACAGGGTCGAGCATCAAAGATGAAGAATCGAAGAGAGTAAGCAGCAAAGTGTGAAAAGAATATCTGATTCAAACGGTGAGAGCAGTGCTATAGCGACGGAAAGAAATTATGTGCCGACAGAGTTAAATACAGTGTGGAGAATCGCGTGTGCCGCTTTCAGAACTGTACATTTGTGGCAGATAAGGATTTTAAGTGCACCTAAGGCATTCTGTTAAATGTTGTGTGGCTAACAGTATGATTGCTAGTAAGTGCCAAAACCTGGTATGTATTCTGAAAGTTTAAAGAGGGGATTGGCATTCTAATTAATTGAAAATTGAAATGGAGCATACAGTACATATGCCATGCAATATATATATATTGCACTGGAACTGATTGCAATTTTCAGATATTGCACGGGAACTATTGTAATACTGCACTTGAATACCTAATTAGTAATTCAATTCAATTCATCAGCCCCACTCTTCCCTGCTGAATATCAAATCCCTCCCGGCGGGGGCTTTCAGACAGTTGTAAATGATTATGGAAAATAAAGGTTTATGAATAACAAAGAAAACCGCGTCAATTGTGTAATAATTTGATTTATTCGACTCACCAAAGGTCACTTCCACAGTTTTACCAGGATTGAATTCAAATCTCCACCTCTTGCTGTATTCGTTGACAGCGTGCAGCATTTGTTGAAGTCCGGCAACGCGAGTTGATAGCAGTGCAATATCGTCGGCAACCATCACACAACCACTTGAAATATCATCCACCTGTAAGCCGTTTTGCACATGGCTATTCTCTATCGGTATGTCATTATTGTAGACCAGGAATAACCAAGGAGATAGGACACCACCTTGACTGACTCCCCGTTTGATTGGAAAATGGTCTGAAAGACAGCCATCTAGAGCAACACAGGCTGACAATTTTCTATACCACGCTCGAAGAAGTCGCCATGTTTTGCCACGGATGCCCATATTGTAAAGTTTGTAAAACAAGCCATCAAACCACACAGTATCAAATGTTTTTGATGAATCCAGGAAACAAGCATATACCTTGGAGCCACGTTCAACATTATGCAGAACAGACTCTTGTAGAGTGAAAGTGGCCAGGTTGCAGCCCTTTCCGGGTTGGTAGGCAAATTGAAGAGGATGTGGGATGTTTAGTTCTTCGAATTTTATCATCATCCTGTCAAGCATTAGTCTTTCAAACAATTTCCCCAACACATTTAGAAGAGTTATGCCACGGTAATTAGATTTGTTTGACCGGTTTTTGTTTTTCCCTTTAAAGAGTGAGACGATCACACCTATGGTTGATGACATTGGAACGTCCTCTATCGATCTTATCGCGTTAAACAGCTTGGTTAATATAACGTAAAGAGCTTCGTCTGCATATTTTAAATGTTCGTAAACGAGGCCATCAGAACCACAAGATTTCCCATTAGGTAGTTTTGAGCAAGCTAATGCTACATGGCTAACTTCGAAAGGATCATCCAGAGGATCGTCGTAGTCGTCTTATTGGCTTTCCTGACAATATTCGTCAATTTTGGCTGCAACATGCTTCTTGAAACTTTCATCAAACAAAGGATTTAATTCATCTCATACAGATGAATTAAATATAGAACTAGAAATACGAATTCGCAATAATCCCCTCGTCCTTCTTTTCTACCCCCCCCCCCCCTATGGGGGGGGGGGGGTAGAAAAGCTCCATCCATGGTGCCCAGACCTCGCACGCCGTGGCCGTGTATTATTTCTGTTTTGCAAAAATTCACAATTTCCAAAAGCCCGTTTTGTCGAAGAAATGTTTGAACGTTATCTCGGCCAATATTTAACCGATTTAAACTCTGAAAACACATTTGGAATTAGCGAGTCAACATACATAACATACGCGTTTACTATATTACGAGAACGTGAGTACCCTTCGTAAAAATGGTTTATGTACTTAGAAATTAGTCGATTATAAACTGGTCACTTCATCGTATATTATTTTGAACGTTATCTCGATCAATATTTAACCGTTTTCAATTCTGAAAACAGATTTGGAATTAGCGAGTCAAAATACATCACATATGTGTCTACTATATTACGAGACCGTGAATACCCTTCGTAAAAATGGTTTATGTACTTAGAAAGTTAGTCGGGTTTGTCGGCTAAATAATGATTAGCCGGTCACTTCGTCGAATATTATGTTGAATATCTCGATCAATATATAACCGTTTTCAATTCTGAAAACAGATTTGGAATTAGCGAGTCAAAATACATCACATATGTGTCTACTATATTACGAGAACGTGAATACCCTTCGTAAAAATGGTTTATGTACTTAGAAAGTTAGTCGGCTTTGTCGGCTAAATAATGATTAGCCGGTCACTTCGTCGAATATTATGTTGAATATCTCGATCAATATATAACCGTTTTCAATTCTGAAAACAGATTTGGAATTAGCGAGTCAAAATACATAACATATGTGTCTACTATATTACGAGAACGTGAATACCCTTCGTAAAAATGGTTTATGTACTTAGAAATTAGTCCGGGCTTGGTCGGCTATGATAATCTCGATCAATATATAACCGTTTTCAATTCTGAAAACAGATTTGGAATTAGCGAGTCAAAATACATACTCGGACTCGGATATCTATTTCCTCAAAAAACTATGTCTCTTGTGACGGTTCAATTTAATCTGAGTATCTAGTTACCAGTGCCACATTTTCCAATGCCGCGCATGAGGACGGTTGATCATATATATATATATATAGATCAGGATCCGCTTGGATCTCGCGTGATAAGGGACTAAACGCCGGTCGATATTAGCATCCTCGCCCTCAGGCCTTCGGCCTTCGGCCGGCGCTTCGCGCCGGGCGAGGGGATAAGTAAAAATAAATAGTATAATAATTTGTCCTCTAGTATAAGACTACAATCCTGGACAAAATTATGTGGACAACGCAAAATATACAACGTTAATTACCAGCTTTCTTTTTATTGCCCAATTTTGTGCCCAAATTAAACGTTCCTTCCCCTTTCCCCACGTCAATGTTGTGTTATTCCACGATAAACAAAAACAAATGCTCGGTTTTTGCGCGTGTAGATTCACCAACATTGCCTAGGGGGAGGGAAGACCGTATTTTGTTGGTTCCGAGTAAAATGCTTTTAATAATGCAAAAGCACGCGCAGTGTCCACATGAATTTTGTCCAGGATTGTCTGAAAAGTGATTTGAAAATAAAATCGTTGTTTTATGGGCTATTTAATTTTAAAATCAAGCTGATACACGTATATATCCAATATAACGAAGAAAAAGCCGCGTTATTCAACATATAATTTAAATAAATCATACGGGACGGTGCATTTCATTCCGCAATCACCAGTTTAAGAAAAGTACATGCATGACCATTGGAAGGAAGACGTCTTCACTTCATAATGGTGGCTGTTGAATTTGGGAAGCGGGTCATTTCAATAAATGGCCTTTTTTTTAACTTTGTAAACGAATATTTGAATTTGTGCTTTATTACAAAAGCCGGACCTATACAAACCATCTCAAACCTGGTGGCTTTGTTAGCATTAGGAGATATTGGATGTAAATTCCACAGAATACCACCACGGACTCCTGATTTAAATATTATAGCAAATATTTTTCATTTTGTATAAAAACAATGGATGACGATGCATATTACCATGCATATTACTAATGAATCATTTGAATATTTTCAAGACATATTCGTTTGTTGTTTAGATAGTTTAGATGTTGAGACAATCGATCGCACAATCTTTATAAAGCATGCGCAGACGTATATTATTACTTATTGGATTCCTCTGAGCCCAATATTACAAAATATTTAAGTCGAGAATTCAATATTGGGCGAGACCGAAGGTCGAGCCTAATATTGCAAATCGAGACTTAAATATTTTGTAATATTGGGCGAAGATGAATCCAAAAGGTGTTTTATTATATCGAACAAAATATCTTAACATAAAGATGTTTCTTCGCACGTAAACAGTCAAAAGGTTGCTGGTCGTCAAAAAGAATAATAAAAAATATTCGAAAAAACACATCACGTTCCACTAGAAAGTACTTCAACCAATGAAATTTCGATTTAGATAAAAGGCACGCGAGTGACGTTGCTTTGCATGTGAACAGCCCGTGTAAACAGTCCAAAGGTTGCTGCCTAATTATTATGTTTCTGCCCGACATCGTAAAATCTCGGGCTGCCACGTGATGCTAGTAGAGACAGTTGATTGTTGGATTATATGTGAGGGTATAACAATGAAAAGATAATAGGAGGCCAGGCAATAAGACTAAAATACAAAAAATATAATAAAATTGGTATATTTTAAATTGTACAGGAAATAGCTTTGTATTTGTGACTTAGCCTTTCGTTAAATATAATACTAACGGCGAAATAAATAAAGAAATAATGAAAGAAATAATAAAATTGAAAAATGTAATCCTGCAGTGTACATAAATAAAGCGAAATAAGCCACGTACATGGCTAAAGAGAACACTAAAGCGGCTGCTATACGGTCAACTGTAAGCACTCTTTAGAGATAGAGGATTTTATTTGGCTTGCATACCTTTATTTATATTCATCTATTTAGATGCACAGATATGCAAATCGTCTCACACGGTACACATTTGTGCAACGTCAAATTAAAATAAAATATGTATGTTTCTTTTATACTATCGGTGCACAGCCGTGTACCGTCTGATTTCCGATATATCCGTGCAGTCGAATAGAATTCGAATAAGACATCGAATAAAATTCCTTTATATTAGTACTATGAGCAGTTCATTTGATTTTAAATAAGATCCTAAAGACTCTTACAAATCACAAGACATAATGAACCTTTCCAATTAAACATAAACATGTTTACAAACAGTTTGGTAGTTGTAATCTGACAAAAAATACGTAATTTGCATAAAATGATTTTTCAGACAATCCTGGACAAAATTATGTGGACAACGCAAAACATACAACGTTAATTACCAGCTTTCTTTTTATTGCCCAATTTGTGCCCAAATTAAACGTTCCTTCCCCTTTCCCCACGTCAATGTTGTGTTATTCCACGATAAACAAAAACAAATGCTCGGTTTTTGCGCGTGTAGATTCACCAACATTGCCTAGGGGGAGGGAAGACCGTATTTTGTTGGTTCCGAGTAAAATGCTTTTAATAATGCAAAAGCACGCGCAGTGTCCACATGAATTTTGTCCAGGATTGTAGCTACCTTTCTAGGCTTGTCTAAGTGCGCCGTCATGGCTGCCTGCCCCCGTCGATTGCTCTGTATATTTTTCCAAATTTCTCTCCTATGGAGAGTTTTATCGACTCCAATTACACTCCAACGTCAATCTAAGGAGGTCTTATTCCGACATGGATACTTCTCATTGGGTCGATACGCCTATGTGGATAATTCTAGGTGGTTTGTTTTCATCGCGCGAGTATGCTTCAAGTGCACCAAGTTGTCGTCTCACTACAACCTCAATCATCCATCGCTAAAGATCTCAAAGCATGGCAATACGACCCTCGCTCTTCCTGGATAAACTTCGTTATCGCACCCAAACACGATCGTTGCGATCTGTCACCAATGCCCTCTTGGACCAGCCCAAGTCCTCTACAAAGACATATGGCGATAGAGCTTTCAGTGTATGCGCCCCAAGGTTGTGGAATGATCTTCCACTTACTTTGCGGAGATCAGATTCAATTGACAATTTTAAAAAGGGACTAAAAACTTATCTTTTTAAACAATTTCTGGACAATGGTTCGTTATTTTTGTAAATATAGTTTTATGTTATAGTTTTTAATATTTATATATTTTAATGATCGTAACTGTAAAGCGCCATGAGCGTAGGAATGGCGCTATATAAATAAAATATTATTATTATTATATTACATACACGCATTATGGCAAAGGCTACTATTATAACAAATTTGTCTCTGCTGTCTATATCACTATAAAGCAATGATAATTGTCCAGAAATTATATTTTCAAAAATAGTAGAGTCGTCTTGATTGAAAACACTAGCACATATTACCAAAGGTAATTTGTCATGCATGGCTTCCCAGAGGTTGTTTCTTTCATCGTTGGTACTCTTGCAATCCATAATAAAATATTTAACAACTGCTGTTATTCGTTCCATGCCGCAGAGAACACAGCTAAAGCCAGAATGTTTTTCATCTAATGCTTGTAGAAATACTAATGGGTTATTGCCACTAAATATATTTACTAAACTGGCAATTTTTTTCGTGTATGTGTGATTTCGCCAGGCCATCTTCCGCAACTCAAGTGGTTCCAGTTTGGTGTGCATTCTGCTATAAATGTCTAAACCATTTCTTTCAACTGTTTTGGCTCGCCAGTTGGTCTGCTCTAAATGTCCCACTGCTGCACGGACTATGTTTTTCCATACCAATTTGCTGGGGAATTCCCCATTCGCCATATACACTTCAAGATATCGAGAGAGTTCAAACTTTTGCAGGACTCCAATTATATCTGGTATAAACCCAAGCATTTTATCACGACAGCTGGAAATGAATAAGCTAAGTCTACGCATAAACAGCACCTTTTCGACAGATGAAGGATGACTCACTATTAGCCTTTGAAGGAAAAGTAACTTCATTTTGTCAATATATCCCGTATTAGTCCACAATCCAAGGTTCCCAAGAGTAGCTAAAGACATTGTATTCATAGTCAAGCATTGAATCCGCTTTGCGGCCAATCTATTTACCCGCTCCAATGACTCGAAATCCGAATTAGCAAGATGACTCCACAGCTCTGCTCCATACAGCATCTTAGGTAGTCCAATGGAGTTCCACATGAATTTGCCACAAATCGGATTGATACTTCCAATCGGAATACCAGAACTCAACAAACTGGAAATAACTTCCTTACCCTTAGCTGTAGCCTCTATGGTTTGTGCGCTTCCTGTGAAATTCCCAGAAAGAACAGCCCCAACATTTTTCCGTTATTGGATTTCCATAAAGGAACCACTGTCTTGAATCCTTGAGAGCATGACGAGTACGTGTTGTCTCACCAAACACCACAACCATGGACTTTTTAATATTGAATTTGAATCTCCAAGTCTTACTATAAACCTCCATTGCCTCTATCATTCGTTGAAGACCAGCTATAGTCGGAGACAAAAGAGCGACATCGTCAGCAACAATTACATTTCCACAGTACATTGATTTTAATTTTAAGCCCGCATTAGTGCTCGACAAAACGTGAGTTATGTCATTGTTGAAACACAGGAATAGTCATGGTGATAAATACCCCACCCTGTCTAATTCCTTGTAGCACTGGAGAAGTTTCTGAAATCAAACCATTCACTGTCACACAGCAGACAAGCTTGCCTATATACCATTTGCGTAGTAACCTCCACGTTTTACCACGAATTCCAAGGTTGAACAACTTGTAAAAAAGACCGTCAAACCAGACGGTGTCAAATGCCTTTTCACTGTCAAGAAAACAACAGTAGATCTTACTTCCACGTTCAACTGCTTCATATGCTGCTTCTCTTAAAACAAAACTCGCATGCATACAGCTTTTCTTCTTATGATATGCATACTGCAAGTTATTCGGTAACCCCTAATTCATCAAATTTCGGCATCAATCGTTCTAATATTAAATATTCCAAAACTTTACCTAGAACGTTCAGTAAAGTTATGCCACGATAATTATCTTTCATTAGTCTGCTCTTATTTTTACCTTTATGGATTGACGTTATTAGGCCAATTACCATTGAATTAGGAACATTTTCGATTATCCTGATCACATTCAAAATGTCAGTAAGCGTATTAATGAAATCATGTCCAGCATATTTCAAATATAATGTTCATATGTTAAGCCATCCAAACCACCTGCTTTTCCATTAGGTAGGCCCATACACACCCGAGACACTTCACTAATTGTGAAGGATTTCTCAAGGACATCATCTTCAAAGGCAAAGCTCTCTCTAGAATATTCGTTTAGTTCCTGCTTAACATGTTCCATAAAAGCATCATCCAAATTATTTTGATCATTCGGTGTGGACAGATTTCGGTAATGTTCTTTCCAAATAGACAGTAAATCTTGATCGTTAGTAAGTAAATCTTGATCCAGAGTTACTACGTGCAGGTTTCCTCTTACTGGATATAACTTTCTGAAAACCTGCTTGGTTTTTTTTAAACATTTCTTCCAGACATTGATTCTGGTAAACCTCATATTCAAAAGCCTTTACACGTAAGGCTTTACGAAATTCCCGTTTTGCGTTCTTATAGCGATAGAAATAAACATTTTCTTTATCTCGAGGTCTTCTGTGTTTTATCCACTCACACCTCAGCGATCTCGATCTTTCATGTAGCTCTTTGATTCCATATTTCCAATAGGGCTTTAAGTAAGGTCTTACTTTTTTCTTAGGAAAGACTTTTTTGGCAGCAGAAAGTAAACTATCAGTAACCTGACAAATAATAATTTCGATTTGTTCAACACCCTGAATGTTAGCCATATTAACATGCGGCAAGGTCTCTTTAACTTTTTCTTGGTATTGCTGAAGCAATTTTGTGTTATTAACAGACTTCCAATTAACTGAAACATTCCGAAAACTATTCTTTGATCGATGCGTTGTACTTTCAATCGGTAAATTAAGACAGCAAATAATGGGTAAATGGTAAGATAAATTATCACTGTGGTCATCGCTCACAAGACATTGTTCAACATAATGGACATTGTCTGTCTTCATTAAAATGTGATCAGTGGTGGTTTGAATAGTTCCACCTGCTGCAAAGTATGTACCCATGGATCCAGATAATAAATTTTGGGAGTTCACCGAGCTAAGACATTGACGCTCTATAACTTGACTTAAATAGCGTCCTTTCTCGTTAACAGTATCTAGGCTCCTAGGGCCACCAGACTTCCCAATATGGCAGTTGAAGTCTCCCATAACAATAACAATCCCTTGATCATAAATCTGATTAATTATAGCTATCAAGGCATCCAACGTTTTTCGATATTCCACGATTGACGAGTTGGTAGAAGGTAAATACACAGCTACAATGAAGAGATGCAACCCATCGGTCATCGTTATTTTGATTGCAATTATACGATCATCGCCAATACCTTCCAGTCTTTCAATGTCTTTATCAAAGCGTCGATATAAATAAAACCAACACCACCTTTCCCCCTCCTCCAAACGGAGTTAAGGTTTAGTTTGGAGGAGGATCTTCCCCATCCTAGGAAATCTTGGTAATATAATTTAAAAATTTCATCGATTCTGGGTAGAGCCAGTGTTCTTGAATAGCGAGTATATCAATGTTTTCTAAAATATGGTCAATATAAGATACATTGCTCATTAATCCTCCAACGTTAATTGTTCCAAGACGAATTGTACACATTTCAGGTGTATCTGTATTGGGCATCAAGAGTATCTGGCTTTCAACTTGAGACATGATCTGCCTTCTTATCACCCGCATTGTACCCTCTTAATTGAAGACGTTGCTTAGAAAGCCACGGTCTACACTGGACATATGTTGGCCAAAAGTTATCTACCAAAATTAATTTACTGTCCTTTGCATAAACGTTGATTTTTGCTGATTTCGTACCTTTCCACTTGCTTGGAAATAGATTTATTAACGTAGGTGTAACTCCTCTACTGTTCAGATAACGGATTATTTTATCCTTGTCAACATTTTCAGCAATACCGCTAATAAAGAAACGTTTAGTGTTTATGTGGGTTCTTTTCCAACCAGTAAACCCCTCATCATCTGTAATATCATTAGTGCATTCGTTCGGCTCCATTTGTTGTTCATGGGTTTGTTTACGTTGATCGTTCTGCACGTGACGGACTCTGAGCATGCGACTCACCTGGTAGCTTGTTGGATTGAATAACAGGCTGTTTTCCAGTTGCAACTTGTGAGTAACTTCTTTCCGAGTTTTCGCGCTGTCCATCATTCACTCTCGATTCAACTAAGACAACCTCTTCGAACCTCTCTTGGAAACCCCATATTCTAAATATCCACGAAAAAGCATCAAAGCGACTACATTTTTTAAAGGGATTAAAATTTAAAATTAGTAGAGAAGTCTTGGGTAAACTGTATAAATCGTTCATAAGACCAATTCTGGAATACGCCGATGTTCTATGGGATGGTTGTCAAGACAATGAGTGTGAGCTCCTAGAGTCTGTTCAATACGAGGGTGCTAAGGTGGTCACAGGTGCAATGAGGGGAACTAGTAGGCAGGCGTTGTTTATTAAACTCGGTTTGGGATGATTTGAAAACCAGAAGATTAATTCGAAAACTAATTTTGTACTTTAAAATTGTTCGGGGTATGGGTCCATCCTATTTGCGTGATCTGATTCCTTTGACTGTCCAACAAAGATCTGGTCTGTTTTTAAGGTCTGCTAGAAATGTTTCACTATTCCCCGTCCGTACGGAGAGATACAAGAAATATTTTTTCCCTTCGACGACTAGATTATGGAATAGTATTGATAACTCGATACGAGCAACAGAATCACTCGACATCTTTAAAAAATCTTTAATTAAATTATATTGTTTACAGTCAAATAATAGTTACTTGAACGTAGCTATAGATAGATACTCGTCGATATTACACACCCGCCTTCGATTAAATTGTTGTGCACTTAACTATTACCTTTTCAAAATTAATTGCTCTATTTCACCAGCGTGTGCCTGCGGAGCTCCTTGTGAATCTGTGTATCATTATTTATTATACTGTCGCCAATATGCTTCCCTCCGACAAAACTTACTCTCGGCTGCTGCACAATTACTGAACGACCGTTGGAGTAATTTGTTAGATTTCCAAAACTGTAATGTACTTCTTTGTGGATCTAATGACATGACATTTGATGAAAATAAATATTTATTTTAAAAGGTTCAGATTTATATTAAAGAATCTATGCGTTTTGCTAAAAGTCATTAATGTACTCCAACGGTCTTATACTTATAGTTATGTATCTATTTGGTTTTTTTAGTTTTTTTGTTTGTACTTTTTTGATAAAATTTGTAAATTGCGTGAACCCCTAGATGAGCAGGTGTGCTCTTGGGGTAAATGCGTGAATAAAATATGTTTATACAAAAAACCTATTCGTCACTTGCTGCAAGCGGAGATGGAATCCGTGCACCATTATGCAAATTATCGGATCCAGCAGGACCTTGCAAAGAAGAACCATAATTTATGCATATATTATGAAGCCGTTTTTTTTCTTCCTTAAGTAAATTTATCTCCGACTCCTGACATTCAGTTATCGTCTCCAAATCTTTTACCTTGCTATCAAGTACAGCCATATCTCGCAATACTTTTTCCCGAAACAACAAATATTGGCTTTGTAACGTAGCAATTTGATTTGTCATGCCCGACCAACCGCTTGAGTGGTTTAACAAACTAGAACTTGAGACCATTTCGCCGACAGTTAATTGAGAGTTCATTTGCGAATTATCCAACCGGTCCTCCACTGGTAATGTAACTGCCGCCTTGAACATGTTTCGTACTTCCAAAGTGACTGACATTGTGTCCAGACATGTCATCAGCTCGAACACATCGTCTGCTAAAGGCTCTTCAAGACTGGTATAAGCACTGCTTCCCTTTGGGTTACGTCTTGAATATAATTCCCCTTAAGGAAAATCTTTCATCGATTGGCATTTCTCATACAGCTCAATCTTCATACTCGTCAAAGTATCTATAGACCCGTCCTCCAACAGATTCCTTACAACTTCGTCTTTAGGCTGACTTAGAAAGTCAGCTAACACGTCTTCCAGTTTACTCATATTGTTTACTTCAATACGGCTTCGCAAACTTGTTTTAAAATGTTGTCAAATCATACACTAACGATTGTCCAACAACGCAGAATAACCTATTTAAAGCTCGAAACCAAATCGTGAATCAAAACGACGAAGTGGTCGAATTAGTTTAGAAATATTAAAAAGCTATACGGAGCTCACGAAATCGTGACTGCCCGCCATGATAGATAGATAGATAGATAGATAGATAGATAGATAGATAGATAGATAGATAGATAGATAGATAGATAGATAGATAGATAGATAGATAGATAGATAGATAGATAGATAGATAGATAGATAGATAGATAGATAGATATATAGATAGATAGATAGGTAGATAGATAGATGGATGGATGGATGGATGGATGGATGGATGAATGGATGGATGGATGGATGGATGGATAGATAGATAGATGGATGGATAGATAGATAGATAGATAGATAGATAGATAGATAGATAGATAGATAGATAGATAGATAGATAGATAGATAGATAGATAGATAGATAGATAGATAGATAGATAGATAGATAGATAGATAGATAGATAGATAGATAGATAGATAGATAGATAGATAGATAGATAGATAGATAGATAGATAGATAGATCAATAGATAGAAATTTTATTTAAAAACGGTGGTTCTATCAGAAATTAAGAATTACAAAAGTATAAAAATTAAATCTGGTCTACCTAGAAGCCTTGTATACAACTTAACAAAAAACAATATTTACATATTTTTGTTCTTTTTAGTTTGATTATCTATTTACAACTATAATACAATTACTATAATACAGAGAAGCTACATATTGGAGCTATATATGGTTGTTGTCAATACAGAAATCATGTCTTCTAATTTTCTGCTTAAATTTTGAGAAAGTCTTCTCGTTTTTGAGAGAAGTTGGCAATGAGTTCCAGAGCATGGATCCGGAAACTGCAAAACTTCTTTTGTAACTTTCAGTTCTAACATTTGGTATCTGAACATTTCTGTCAGATGACCTTGTGTTGTAATTGATTGAGCTAAATTGTTTCTCAAACATTTCAGACATATATGATGGGGCACAATTGTTTACAATTTTGTGCATCATAATAGCTTTTTGATATTTCCTTTTTTGGATAAGAGATGACCATTGCAGATCAGAAAAAACGTCACACGTGTGGACAGTGTACGGTGCATCTGTAATGATACGAGCTGCACGATTTTGTATTTTTTGGAGTTGATCTGCCAACGTCTTGTCAATGCTATCCCACACAATACTGCAATAATTGAAGTGGGGTTCAACTATTGAGTTATAAACATTAATGAGAAGCTGACGATTAAGGAATAGTTTGGCTTTTTTCAAAGCCCATAAATGTGTTGAAACTTTCTTTTTGATGCTTTCTACATGACCTTTCCAAGTTAGAGAATCATCAATCTTTAGGCCTAAGCACTTAACCTCATGAGCCTGTTTTAAGGCAATACCATTAACTGATAAATCTAAATTTTCAGTAAGGGTGGCTAACCTTTGTCTGCAGCCAATCACCATAAATTCAGATTTAATTACATTCAGTGTGAGCTTATTAACACAAAGCCATTCAACTACACACTGAATATCATTTTGTAACATTGATTCAATCTCTTGAATGTTACAGCTTGATACAGTTAGGTTGGTATCATCAGCATACATTCTTGTTGAACTATATGTAACACAACTTGGTAAATCATTTATATATATTAGGAAAAGAAGTGGGCCTAAAATAGTCCCTTGTGGAACACCACAGGAAAGCTGTTGTGTATCAGATAGGGTGCCATTTACGGTACACATTTGCATCCGATCACTGAGATATGATTTAAACCAGGCAATAGCTGGCTGATCTAGGCCAAAATAATGCAACTTCTGTAGAAGTATTTCGTGATCAACAGTATCAAAAGCCTTTTTTAGGTCTAAAAATAGGGCACCATTAACAAGTTTCCTGTCAATGTTGAAACACCATTCATTGGTAAGATCCAACATTGCTGTTGTAGTGGAAAACAATGAACGGAAACCAGATTGTTTTGGATTTATCAAGTTGTGTTTTGTTACATAGCTTTCTAGTTGGTGATATACAAGTTTTTCAAAAATACGAGCAACTGCTGAGATAACAGAAATGGTTCTATAATTGTTCGAATCACAACGGTCTCCTGTTTTGAATATTGGTGTCACTTTTGCCATTTTCCAGTCACAGGGGACTATATTGGCTTCGAGTGAAAAATTGAATAGATCAGTTAACGATGCACATATATATGGTGCAGATATTTTCAAAATCTTGTTTGAAATTTTATCTACTCCAACTGCTTTTCCTGCATCACTGCTTTTGAGTAAATTTAGGACTTGAGAAGGAGAGACCTTTTCAAAGCTAAAAATTGAGTTGGTTGTAGGTAAATAATCTTTGAAAGATTTTTCATTTGACGGCGATGGTATTTTTGATGCCAGTTCAGGACCAATTTCAGTAAAATGAGTTTTAAGGGTGTTTGCAATATCCTTGGCATTGGTAATGGACTCGGAAGGTGAAATATTAATTTTCTTAACTTCAGTGCCCTTAGCCTTTTTTCCCATAAGGTTGTTTAATACTTTCCATGTACCCTTTGGATTGCCCAAATTATTTTTAACTTCATTTTGGTAGTAAAGTTTTTTCGTCGTTCTCACCAACTGATTGACTTCATTTCTCTTTTCTTTGAAACGAAGCCAGTCAGCAGGTGAGTTAGATTTAGTTGCTTTTTTCTTGAATAAATCTCTGGCATACATTTCACGTTTGACTTCAGGGTTAATCCATGGAGATGGTTTGTTACGAATTCTCTTAGTTCGACATGGTGCATGTTTATCAAAGATAGTTTGCATAGTGTTTTTCCATTCTTCCCACTTATTGTTAATATTTTTATAATTGCTGGGAGTTGGCCAATTTGCATTTTTAATATCTTGTACAAATTTTAATTCATTAAAATTTTTGAAGCACCTAGTCTCTACAAATCGAGGAGATCCTCTCCGAATACCTATTAGACGGACTGCATAAATTAAGTTATGGTCACTGAATGAAGTGGTAATAACACCCCATTGAGTAAGACTTTCGGTATTATTTGTGATCACCAGATCGATTAATGTTTTAGTTTGCTCTGTTACTCTGGTTGGTTCTACAATTAGCTGGGACAACTGGTAATTATTTAACAATTTATCCAGTTTTTGTGTATGTGAAGCAGTTCTGGATGAAATTAAATCACAGTTCAAATCTCCTAAAATGTAATATTATTTGTATTTTGGGTCAATTTTTTTGATAATGTCTTCAAACTTGTCAAACAGTTCATCTGGAGATTTGGGCGGTCTATACAATGTAGTTACTAAAAATGGATTTGAATTTGGCTTTTTTATTTCAACTGTAATCATTTCTAAATCACTGTCTTCAAGATCATGTTTTCTTGTAAAATTAATAGAGTAGATATTGTAAAATTAATAGAGGAGATAGATAGATAGATAGATAGATAGATAGATAGATAGACAGACAGACAGACAGACAGACAGACAGACAGACAGACAGACAGACAGACAGACAGACAGACAGACAGACAGACAGACAGACAGACAGACAGACAGACAGACAGACAGACAGACAGACAGACAGACAGACAGACAGACAGACAGACAGACAGACAGACAGACAGACAGACAGACAGACAGACAGACAGACAGACAGACAGACAGACAGACAGACAGACAGACAGACAGACAGACAGACAGACAGACAGACAGACAGACAGACAGACAGACAGACAGACAGACAGACAGACAGACAGACAGACAGACAGACAGACAGACAGACAGACAGACAGACAGACAGACAGACAGACAGACAGACAGACAGACAGACAGACAGACAGACAGACAGACAGACAGACAGACAGACAGACAGACAGACAGACAGACAGACAGACAGACAGACAGACAGACAGACAGACAGACAGACAGACAGACAGACAGACAGACAGACAGACAGACAGACAGACAGACAGACAGACAGACAGACAGACAGACAGACAGACAGACAGATTGATTGATTGATTGATTCACTTTTATTTAAAATACGGTAGTTTCATAAGTCTTACAACTTCTTTCCATGAAAGCCGTACAACTATATAATTACTATATACAAGTAAAATTAGATACAAATTATAAATTAAACCAATTAGTTAATTGTCAACTGATTTGTCCAATAGCGATGATAGTTTTCTTTTAAAAATCGCTTTCAATTCAGAAGACTTAAGTTCATGAGGCAGAGAGTTCCATTGTACAGCACCTCTATATGAGAAAGATCTCTTATAATATTCAGTATTTGGAATATGCGTGATTTCCACATTAAGCTCATTATCTCTAAGTCGAGATTTGTACGGGTTACTTTTGGAACATTTGGAGAAAATATCACTCAAATATTTAGGCACGTTACAATTAATTGTATCGTACATAAACATATTGAGACGTTTTTCTCTTCTCGCTACCAAATTACACCAATTTAAATCATTTAATATATCAGCTGACCTCACATCGTAGCCTTGGTAGGTAATAATGCGGGCAGCTCGATTTTGTAGTTTTTGAATATTACTAGCAAGTCCTTTATTTAAGCTACCCCATACAACATCACAGTAGTCAAAGACAGGCTGTATTAGAGCATTATATATGATTTTAAGTACATTCAAAGAAACATAATCACGTGCCTGCCTTAGACCACTGATAGATCGACCTACTTTTATACATAATGTATTGATATGTTCATCCCACTTAAGGTTTTCATCTAAATGAACTCCGAGGTATTTTGTAGTTACAACTCTTTTAATTTGTTTGTCTCCAATAACAATGGGAACAATTCTCCCTAAATTGGACAATCTAAAGGTCGTTCCGATATACATGCATTCCGTTTTAGTGACATTTAAACTGAGTTTGTTTGCCAGCAGCCACTCCTTAATATTTAGTAAATCTTGGTTTACTTTTAACTGTAATTCAGTTGTTGATATGGAAGCAATAGTTATAATAGTATCGTCAGCATACATATGTGATTTAGTGTGCATTAGGCATTGAGGAAGGTCATTTATATATAATAAAAATAATAATGGTCCCAAGATTGAGCCTTGAGGTACACCACATGTAATAATTTGAGGTGCCGAAAGATTGCCTTCTACAATACATTGTTGTCGTCTATTCGACAAATAAGAGGCAAACCAATTAAGAGTTGTTCCCGCAATACCATAAAGTTCCAGCTTTTTCAGCAAGACTGTATGAGAGACAGTATCAAACGCTTTCGCAAGATCGAGGAATACTGCCATATTGGTCATTCCTTCATCAATGTTTAAATACCACTTATTCACAATGTCCAACAATGCTGTTACAGTGGAATGAAGAGGGCGAAAACCGGATTGGCACTCTGTTAATAAACTGCAATCGTTTAAATAGGCATAAAGCTGGTCATACACAACCCGTTCACATATTTTACTAATAGCAGGTAAAACAGAAATTGGCCTATAATTCTGAATATCTGTGCGATTGTTAGCCTTAAATAAAGAAAATACCTTGGCCATTTTCCATTTTGACGGGAAAAGTCCAGTATCGATACTTTTGTTAATAATAGTTGTTAATGGAACAGAAATTATTGAAGCCGCTTCTTTCAAAAGTCTGCATGAGATGTTATCAAGGCCGGTTGCCTTGTGAGGCGATAACTTTTTTAAAAGCTTTAAGACTATATCCGTTGTGGTATGTTGAAGATTGAACTCAGTGTTTACTTGGCTTATATATGACTCAAAACTTCTGTTTCCATCCGGCATTGTTGAGGCTAGATTAGGACCAACAGACGTGAAATGACTATTTAGAATTTCACAGAGATCAGAAGGATTTGTTACGGATTCGCCATTAACTATTAGCTCATTTATAGAGCTATTATTGGTAGACTTACGATGGGTTAGTTGGTTTATAACTTTCCAAATTCCTTTGGGATTACCGTAATTGCTTTCTACCTGTACTCGATAATAATTTGTTTTCGCCTTCTTGATCTCATTGTTGGTCCTATTCCTTTCTTTTTTAAACTTGGCCCACGTGTCTGGGTCGTTACTGGCAATTGTTTGCCTTTTTAATCTATCACGATTTGTAATTAGTTTCCTTAATTCAACTGTAAGCCAGGGTGATTTCTTATTTCTCACCCTTCTAGATCTTATAGGAGCGTGATCATTAGCTACAGCTGTAAATAGATTATGCCAGATTTCTATCATTTCATCTGGTGTATCGCAATTATTAATGACATCCCAAGAAACTGCCCTCATGTCATTTCGGAATGCATCGGCATTAAAGTTTTTAAATGTGCGAGTTGTTACATATTTGTGCGTGTTTTTAGATGGAATAGAAAATTTTCGCACAGCATAAACCAAACTATGATCACTTATGCCGAGATGTAGTACTCCTGATGATACAATTCTAGAGGGCTCGTTTGTTAGAATAACATCAATAAGTGTACTGGAAGTTAAAGTTATCCTTGTCGGTTCATTAATCAACTGTTCCAATTGATAGACTGTACTCAGTTGTTTCAATTGCATTAACTGAGAATCGCTTTCCGCTAAATAATTACAATTTAAATCGCCAAGAAGTATGTGCTCTTTTGACTCCATATCAAGGGTAAGAAAAATATTTTCTAGGTTCTGAAAGAAACCATCGATGCAATTTGGAGGTCTATATGCTGCCGTTACAGTAAATGCTTTACTGTTGGGCTTCATGATGTCAACGCACACAATTTCAAATTTTTCAAAATTCAAATCTTCTCTTATACGATGATTTAAACTTGATCTGAGGTAAAGGCACACACCTCCCCCATTGCGATTACGATCGTTTCTCACAATAGAATAACCATCAATGTGGACTAAATTATCTGTAATTGTGGTATCAAGTCTTGTTTCATTTAAAGCAATGATATCAAAATATTGGTCAATCAGAAGAGCTCTCAACTCATCGATATGTAGCATAAGACTAGCTATATTCAAACTAGCTAGTTTAAAGCCTCTGACTTTTGGATATGTAAATGACTTGTTACCACAATTTTGTCCATTAGAAATTACTAAATTGTCAAATTCGCTTAGTCAATTATGATTATAAATATGGCGCATCATATTCTTTGCCAAGGCGGATGCACCTGCTTCATTCAAGTGTAGGCCGCGCTTATTCAGCATCGAGTTGCCTATCCTGCTGTTTTCTACATAACCCCAAGCACGATTTGTAGTAAATCGTTTCAAGATTTTGTTTGTTTCGGTTACCTTGTTGACTAGAGATGGGTCATCCGTTCTTTGGACAAGGGATGAAACAGTGACTTGCGCAGATGAATTTTGACAGACATGATCTGCAAGGTTGACGATGCTTTCTGCAACTTGGTTAGGAGTATGATGCTGCAGATCGTTAGTGCCAATATGCAAAATCACCTCATCCGGATCATTGCGCAGGGTTGGAAGAACATAAGATTCCATGTCCGTTACTGTTGAACCGGGAAAGTGTTTCAAGCTCACTTGAGTATCATCGCGTGACATCTGCCACCACTTAAGACCCTTTAAGATGGAATCGCCTAAAATTACAACAGATCTTTCTTTGGCTTGGTTATTGGTCATCTGCGAATTATCAGCCTTGGATTGGCTGTTTTGAGTCGATTTGTTTTGGTTTTTCTTGTTTTTAGTTTTGTTGCCTTGCTTTTGCTGGTTTTTATTTCCATGCACAACCGGTCGATCTTGTGGCGAATCGGATTCTAGATCTATTGTTTCTGGCTTCGCATTCGATGGTTTCGCCGCAACACAATTCTCTACTTGTGGGGATAATACAGGCGATTCATGCATTATCCTCAGACAGGTTACGAGGCTTGCTTTTTCTTGGCCGAGTATTGCATTGTTATTTCGCAACTCTTCGATAATTAACTGAAGATCTTTCACCTGATTTCGTAGGCCATTGTTTTCTGTGTGCAATTTGTTATTCAAATTTTGCGTCTGACTTGAGTCATTGTTTATTGAGATCGAACAGATATCGTGTTTGATCTTCTTTATTTCTTTTTGGATATTCGTGAGAGCTTCTTTTAACTTAGCGCATTCACAATTATATGGTATTTCGATATCGTTTCTCTGGCTTGCAGCAAGATCATTTATCTCGCTTGCAGAAATAGAACTTTGATCTAACTGACCTTCATCAACATCAGCACGATTCGCTTGAATGGCGTCGTCGCTTGAGGATGTATCTTCTTCCACGCGAACTACGGCATTAACATCTGAAATCCTTTCTTCCATGTATGCCGAAAGCGTTTTATTAAGGTCTTCACTGCCAGAACCTTGAATGACGATTTTCTTTGTGGTAGAGTAGAGTTTCACAGTGCAATCGGATGTTTTAAATGAGTGCATCTTGTGGTGCTTGTCTTCGTTCACAACAGATACAGCAATCAGATCGTCGTCCAAAATCTCTGCAACCAATTTTCTCAACGAATAGACATCTTCTGACCATAAGAAATAGTTGGTAACGTTGTCGTAGGCAAGCGAACCGTTGTCGTTCGAACTATTCATGACTCAGTCTTACAATCGAAGTAGAATTTCGAAATATTGGAGAGCGCGAATAATCGAGACCTTCTAGGTAAGAGAAGACAGACAGACAGACAGACAGACAGACAGACAGACAGACAGACAGACAGACAGACAGACAGACAGACAGACAGACAGACATACAGACAGACGGACAGACAGACAGACAGACAGACAGACAGACAGACAGACAGACAGACAGACAGACAGACAGACAGACAGACAGACAGACAGACAGACAGACAGACAGACAGACAGACAGACAGACAGACAGACAGACAGACAGACAGACAGACAGACAGACAGACAGACAGACAGACAGACAGACAGACAGACAGACAGACAGACAGACAGACAGACAGACAGACAGACAGACAGACAGGCAGACAGACAGACAGACAGACAGACAGACAGACAGACAGACAGACAGACAGACAGACAGACAGACAGACAGACAGACAGACAGACAGACAGACAGACAGACAGACAGACAGACAGACAGACAGACAGACAGACAGACAGACAGACAGACAGACAGACAGACAGACAGACAGACAGACAGACAGACAGACAGACAGACAGACAGACAGACAGACAGACAGACAGACAGACAGACAGACAGACAGACAGACAGACAGACAGACAGACAGACAGATAGACAGACAGATAGACAGATAGACAGACAGATAGACAGATAGACAGATAGACAGATAGACAGATAGACAGAGATAGACAGATAGACAGATAGACAGATAGACAGATAGACAGATAGACAGATAGACAGATAGACAGATAGACAGATAGACAGATAGACAGATAGACAGATAGACAGATAGACAGATAGATAGATAGACAGATAGATAGATAGATAGATAGATAGATAGATAGATAGATAGATAGATAGATAGATAGATAGATAGATAGATAGATAGATAGATAGATAGATAGATAGATAGATAGATAGATAGATAGATAGATAGATAGATAGATAGATAGATAGATAGATAGATAGATAGATAGATAGATAGATTTATTCTTGTCTTAACCTCCAATTTCTGAAGAGCAACAGAAAAAATATATATTAAAGATTGTAAATATATATACATTTTTTTTAAACATTTTCTAAAAACTAGGCTATAATAAAAAAGGGAAAATAAAAACAAAATATTATTCGAATCCAAAATTCTTCATGCTCAATTTGTTTCTGCACAGTTTAATGTATTAACCTTTACGTAAACGTGATAAACCATCCAGGCAACTAAAAGGATTACGTTGTTTTTCATTTGATCGTTCCCGGCTGTTCGGACAAAGTCGGCACTGAGCAGGAAATCATACATCTCTTCGTCTGAAACACTGTGCAAGTAACAGCTATCTTGTGTCGATATGATGTCGTCTAGTTTTCCATAGAAATAATTCCTTTCTTCATTGGTTTTTTATACAATCCATTATGAAGTGTTTACCAATGTCTCTCATTTGTTTATTACAAAGTTTGCACCGGAAATTGCCAGTTTCATCTGTAACCGCAAGCACAATAGAGCTGGTATGTTTCCACATAACATATTTACAAGATTTGCAATTCTCTCCCGATGATAAGGATTATTTTGTGCAACTTTCCAATGAAATAATGGTTGTAGACGGGTGTGCACTTGACTTAAATGGGATAAAGCCGGTTTTCCGGACATGGACTCTTTCCAAGAGAGATTCTCGTAATGATGCACGTGTTGTCCCACAAGTTTTCGCCAAACAGGTTTGGAAGGAAATTCGCAAGTAGCGAGATAATTTTCTAAAAAGCTGTAAAGATTGTACTTCTTCAAAATTTGTATAATATCAGGAACAAAGCCCTGCACCTTAATCGTGACTCTCCACAAAAAAGAAAACAATCTTGAGATAAAGACTCGCTTGTGGAGTAGATCCGGACTCGCTCTGCAGATATTACCAAGGAATAAGAGTTTAGACTTATCAATATTTCCCATTGTTGACCATAACCCCAAACATCCCAAAGCACCTTCAGTGTGGGTAGATAAGCACATTCCTTGAAGCCTCTTTGCAGCAAAAGTAGAAGAACGATTAAGAATCATGTGCTCTGTGGCTGTTAGATTGTTCCATAGTTCACAGCCATATAACATTGATGGCAGTCCAAACGTTTTCCAAATGTTTGAACCACATATGGGATTTAAGCCACCTGCACGAAGTCCAACCATCGTCAACAGTCCACTAACAGACTTCCCCTTATTTGCAGTCTTTTTTTATCTATCCGTACTTGAAAAATTACCGCTGAGGTTGATTCCAACATGATCCCAGTCTGCCTTCTCTTTGATAGGAACATTGTCAATAAACCAATGCCTCGTCAGTTTCTTAACTTTAATGTGTCTGCGTTGATTCCCCAAAAGTGACTGCTATAGTTTTGCTCGAATTAAATTCAAACCTCCATTTATTATTGTAATTCTGCATGGAATATATCAGTTTTTGAAGTCCCTTCACTTTTAATGACATTAAGGTTATATGGTCAGCAACTATAACAGTACTACACTTCATGTCCGAGATGATAATTCCTTCTCCAGTCAACGTTAGTTCATCTGGAATATCATTGTTGTAACACATAAATAGCCATGGAGAAAGAACACTTCCTTGCTGCATACCTTGTTGCACTGGAAAAATAGAGGATATGACACCATTCATCAATACACAGCACGACATTCTGCTACACCAGTTTCGGAGAATTCTCCAAGACTTGCCCTTCATCCCAATGTTATAAAGTTTATAAAATAAACCGTCTAACCAAACTGTATCAAACGCCTTGGATGAGTCATAGACATAGACATAGACATAGACATAGTTTATTTCACTCAAGAAAATTATACAGTCATTAGTAAATATATTAATTACATAAACTTAAGAGTGTAGCCATCTGAAATAACCATTTGAGGCTAATCTAGTCAGATGGCTTGTAAAGAAATTAAATATCAAAGTAAATTTACAGCAGACAGAATTAAATTATTTCCTAGTATAACATAACAAACATATATTTATAACACAAGACATGAGTAAAAAAAAATAAACACAACAAAATTAGAAATCATTATAAATAGGAATCTTGGACATGATCACAGAGCTACTTTAATATCATCATTCATACTGATGAATTAATTGACTTTTTAATTTCTTTTTAAAATTTTTGGTATTCAGTGACTTTAGTGAATCTTCCAATGGGTTCCAAAATTTTGGTCCGAAAAATGTTATGTTAAATATTCCATAATTAGTACGGGGTAAAGGTATTGTATAGGTAAATTTGTCTGATGCCAACCGTGTATTATGTTGGTGTACATTTTTTATCTCAGTGAAAAAGTGATTAAAGTCAACTGGCAGTAGGTCTTTGCTATACTGTAACATGAAAGTGCCAGTATATAGTTTAACAATATCAGGAAATTTTAGTAAATTAAGTGTTTTGAATAATGGAGAAGCATGTGCCCGATAATCAGAGAACGTTATTACACGTACTGCTCTCTTTTGTAAAATTATTAGAGACTTTATGTTTGTGACATAACTATTACCCCAAGCTAAAACTGAATATGTTAAAAAAGAATAAATAATTGTATAATAAATTTGTAATAAGATTTGAGTAGAAACAAAATGACGAAGTTTTAGTAGAATACCAATTCCTCTGGAAATCTTTTTTGAAAGTTCAAGAATATGGTTTTTCCAGTTTAAATTACAGTCTATACAAATGCCTAAATAATTTATACTCTGTTTTTCAGTAATTTGCTGGTGATGGATTTTCAGATTAAGAATATAATTAGGCTTTTTTTGTAGTGGATGAAAAAGAACAAAGTTTGACTTATTATTATTATCAAGAAAGCAGCAGTAGACTTTACTCCCTCTCTCAATGTTATGGTGAATACATTCTTGTAATACGAAACTCGATAAGATGCAGCTTTTATTATTTTGATAAGCAAACTGGAATTCATTTGGAATCCCCAGGGAAGTAAACCGTGGAATCCATCGATTAATAAATAATTTCTCAAAAACCTTGCTCAAAACACTAAGCAAGGTAATTCCTCTATAATTAGCTCTGTTTAGCTTATTCTTTTTTCCACTTTTTAGAATTGATGTAATTGAACCCACTGTCCATGCTTTGGCTACCTACTCTTCGACCCGAATAATATTGAAAATGTTCACAATAAAATCAATTAAGGATCTACCTCCACATTTTAGATGCTCGTAAGTTATTTTATCTAGGCCACCAGCTTTAATTCCCCCTTGGAAGATGTTGAAGCACATTTATAACCTCGTCTACTTCGAATGGGATATCTAAGGGATCGTCGGTACATTGATGCGTTTCCAAGCAGTATTTGCTGAGACTTTTTTCAACAGAGATTTTGAATTCATCATCATAGGTGGGATGGCAGCATGGAGTGTACAAGTCTTTATAGTGATCTTTCCATATATTCAAAATTTCTACCTCATCATCAACTCGTCTGCCATCAACTTCCAAGATCATACATGGCAAATCCCTAGGATTTATCTTTCTTGATATCTTGTGGAAAAAAGCACTTCTATCAATATCGTGCAGGTTTTCGAATCGTTCAAATGTATAGATCTCATCATAATATATTGCTTTCCGTTGTGCTTGGCTTCTTTAAAATTGGAGAATGATGTACAATTCTTATCCCTGGGTTTTCCTTCTTCAAACCATACATTTCTATAGGATATAATATCCTTCCCTAAAACAGAGAGATCAGAATTCCAATAATGTTTTGCATGATACCTTGGTTTCTTTGTCTGGATAACAGCTTCAGGTGCCAAGTGAAGAGCTTCTGATAGATCTTTTACCATATTGTCTATTTTATCTTTCAATGGGAAATCATCATGCGTAATTGATATTTTTTGTAGGCGAGCTGTTATCTCTCTCTCATACTTCTGGATAGATAGATAGGTAGATAGGTAGATAGATAGATAGATAGATAGAATGTCTTTATTACCTCCAATTCTGGAGAGCACGTATCTACAAAATACGTATATTATATTATATTATGCTAAAACTAGAAAGTGCTTAAAATACAATACGGTACCATTAAAAATATTTACATGACTATATAATTAGTTCAGGAAAGATAAAAAGTACGATTAATTATAATTGCTCGGAAAGGTCAGTGACTTTTCTGAAAATTTTTAAAACTGCCTGTGCAATTATAATAAGAAACCGATCAACAGTGTTGTTATCATTAGATATGCTAATAAGTTTACCACTAATAGCAGTTCATCAGTTAAATTGTCCCACATGTCATCTCTTTGATTCTTTGTTCCAGCACAGTCCATGATGTAAACACGGTAGTTCTATCAGAAATAACATTTGTAAATTAAATTATTAAATGTGGTCTACCTAGAAGCCGTGTACATTGTAACAAACTATATATTTACATTATTTTTGTGTTTTTCTGGTATAATAGATTTTAAAATATTTACATAATATATTTACAGCAAGATGTAAAATTTATTGGTTGTCAATGCAGAAGTTATATTTTTTAATTTTTGTCTTAAATTTTGATAAACTTTTCTCCTCTTTAAGTTCAATTAGTAAGGAGTTCCAAAGTAAAGATCCAGATACTGAAAAACTTATTTTATAACATTCGGTTCGAACATTAATTAGGTATCTGAACATTTCGATCAGATGATCTTAAATTATAAATAACTGATTCAAACTGCTTCTCAAACATTTCTGATAAATATGATGGTGAATATCCATTCAGAATTTTGGGCATCATTATAGCTTTCTGAACTGTTCGGTTGTGTGCCAGAGATGACCACCCCAATTCAGAAAATACATCACACGTGTGAATTGTTTTGTATGGCGCCAGTAACGATACGAGCTGCACGATTTTGTAACTTTTGTAGTTGGTCTGCCAGCGCCATATCAATACTGTCCCATACAGTACCACAGTAATCAAAGTGAGGTTTTATGATTGTGTTGTAAATGTTAACGAGAAGCTGTCGGTTCAGATATGGTTTGGCTTTTTTCATAACACGTAAATTTGTTATAATTTTCTTTTTAATGGTTTCAACATGACCTTTCCATGTTAGGTTTTCATCAATTTTGAGCCCTAAGCAGGTGACTTCGTGGACCTGCTTGAGAGCTATTCCATTAATTGCTCCATTTAAATTTTCAGTATGGGTGGCTAATCTTTGTCTTGAGGCAATTATCATAAATTCAGTTTTAATGACATTCAGTGTGAGTTTGTTTACACAAAGCCATTCTTCAACACACTGTATGTCATGTTCCAACAATGATTTGATTTCTGGGATGCTACATCCCGATGCAGTTAGGTTTCTATCATCTGCATACATTCTTGTAGAACTATGGGTAACACAATTTGGTAAATCATCAATGTAAATGAGAAAAAGGAGTGGTCCTAAGATAGTTCCTTGTGGAACCCCACAAGAGAGTTGCTGTGCATCTGATAAAGTTCCATTCACAGTGCACATTTGAATTCGACCACTAAGATAAGATTTAAAACAGTTAATTGCTGGTTGATTTAAGCCTAGATACTGTAATTTATTCAGTAAAATGTCATGGTCCACAGTATCAAATGCCTTTTTAAGGTCAAGAAATAAGGTCTAGTTGAGTGTACACAAGTCTTTCAAATATTCTAGCAATTGCAGAAATAAGCGAAATAGGTCTATAGTTGTTTGAATCACAGCGATCCCCTGTTTTAAATATTGGGGTCACTTTTGCCATTTTCCAACCACTAGGAAATGTATTTAGTAAGGATAAATTGAAAAGTTCAGCCAATGACTCACAAATATATGGAGCTGAAATTTTGTTTGAAATTTTATCTACTCCAACTTCCTTTGCTACATTACTAGTTTTTAGTAATGCTTGGACTTGAAAAGAAGAAATCTTTTCAAACCCAAAAATCGAATTAGATTTATTTAGGTAATCTTTATATGATTTGTTGTTGGGTGGTGATGGTATTTCTGTGAAATGAGTATTAAGTGTGTTTGCTATGTCTTTGGCTTTTGTTATAAACTGAGAAGTTGAAATGTTTATTTTATTTATTTCAGTACTTTATGGTATGTAACACTTTCCAAGTACCCTTTGAGTTTCCTAAATTGTTTTTCAATTCATTTTCATAGTAACATTTTTTAGATTTCTTCACCAGATGATTAACTGCATTTCTTTTTGTCATGAACTGCAGCCAGTCAACAGGTCAATTTGATTTTGGGGCTTTTTTCTTTAATAAATCTTTGGCATACATTTCACGCCTTACTTCTGAGTTAATCCAGGGAGATGGTTTGTTGCGTATTCTTTTTTTCGACAAGGCACATGCTTATCAAGAATACTTTGCATTTTAAATTTCCACTTTTCGCAAACAATGTTAATATTGTCCTCATTGAATGGCCATACTGTATTTTTAATATCATCTATAAATTTTGTTTCAATAACATTTTTAAAGTTTCTAGTCTCAATAAATCGAGGTAATCCTCTTCGAATCCCAACTTTTCGAATTGCATAAATTAAATTATGATCACTGATAGAGGTACTAATAGTTCCCCATTTGGTTAAATTCTGTTTACTATTCGTAATAAAAACATCAATTAGTGTCTTTGTTGTTTCAGTCACACGGGTTGGTTGTTCAATCAATTGCATCAATTGATAATTATCCAATAAATTGACCAGTTTTGAAGTATGAAAGCCAATTTTAGATGACATTAGATCACAGTTTAAATCTACTAAAATATAGTATGCTTTGTTAGATGAGTCCAGCTTTATTAAAATTTGTTCTAATTTGTCGAAAAGCTCATCAGGAGATTTTGGTGGTCTATACCATGTTGTTATTAAAAACGGATCAGAATGTGGCTTTTTATTTCAATTGTGATCATTTCGAGACTTTTTTTTTCAAGATTAGGTTTTCTTGCAAAATTGATAGAATTTCGAATATATATACAAACCCCGCCTCCGGCCTTATTGCGATCCTTACGGATACAGGTGTAACGTGGGAGGTTAATTAAAGAGTCAGGATCAAATTGGTCTAATTTAGTCTCATTAATTGCTAGAACATCAAAAATACCATCTTTTATATATACTTGTAATTCATCAATGTGTTTCGAAAGACTATTGATGTTTAGTAATCCAATTTTAAATCCTCTAACTCTGGAAAGGTCAGTTTCATCATGTAAAACCGGACATGATGTTGAGTTATGATTTGTTAAATGATCTGCATTGACAACATTACATCAATAAGTGATGTAATTTCTAAAATTACAAGCGAGGGCTTGGATACCTCTTGGATTTAGGTGTAGCCCCCCCTGTATTCAAACATTGTTCTCCGATATTGTCATTATTTATATAGTCTAAATTATTTTGTTCACAATAGGTTCGTAAGTAAAGCATTTACCTCCGAGTTCTTTGCATTTAAGGCTGGGTTATCATTCCTTTTGATGATAGAGGATATGGCTATATCCACACTTGGCTGTTGTTATTTATTTTTATTTATTTATTTTAAAAATCTTTTGCCAGGAAACAACCTCACTCTCAAGTGATTTTCAGGAAGGTCCTGGATTTACAAAGTTATAAAAATACAAGATAAAATTATTTTTTTAAATAGATACTAAAAAAATTAAAAAAGAAAAAAAAAATTGTTAAATTAAAGTTGTGTTTTGATGCCACTAATAACCTTGACCAACTTGCTGTTTATTCGTTTTGGGCTATCATTCCTAAGATTGTTTGTCCCAGCATGAATGATAATCTTATCTGGTTTATGTTTTAGTGTTGGTTTAATGTAATGTTCAAGATCTTCTATTACCGCCCCAGGGAATGACTTTTATATTACCTTTTGTGATTTGGAAAGCTTTCTTCCATTTATGTGTTTGGTCATTGAATCACCAATGATTGTGACCCGAGATTCGTTGGCTGTTCCATTGTGAGACGGTTTACTATTATTTACACGCTCACCTGAGTTCTTTCTTTGCTTTTGTTTGTTAACATTGTTGATATAATTAGCATCGTGTTGCTTTCCTTTGCCCTTTTTGCCGACCTTTTTATCCATGGTCCATCGCCATTTGATTTTTTATTTGAATCGTTGGTTTTGGTATCGACCGAACCACTAGTTGAACTGTTATCTTTCTTATCTTGAGTCAGCAGTTGAATCGCTGCTAACAAATTTTCTCGTTCCGCCTCAAGATGTTCGACCTTAGATCTCAATTTCTCACACGAAGGACAGTCATTGTCGTCAAGTTTGTTTGAATTACAGCACTGAAATTTATTCTCAAGTGCTGTGGTTTTCGCCCATAGTTCGGTGATTAATTGCGTATTTTGTTCACATCCAGAACAAGATTGATTGTTGCTGACGGCTGAAGTTTCTGGGTCTTGTACTTCAATGCATTCGTCCGAGATTTCAGCTGCATTGTTGTTGTTGGTCGTCTCGAGATGGCCGTCTTGCGTGTCTTAATCGAGCACATGGTCAGATGTTTTTCGGCCATTTCCATGGAGTAAAACGCGCAGATTGATTTTCGCACGATTTCATGCTTGACCCCCTGAACAGCGAGCGTTTTGTTGCCTGGATAAAAGCACAGCGTTGCTACGCTAGCTTTAAAAACATGAAATCCGCCATTTGTAGAAGTATATGACCAGCTTCCTGTCAAGTTGATTTTACATTCAACGAACAATTTGAGACTGTCCAGATCTTCTAACCACTTTATTTTTGTTTTGTGAATATCCTTTTCGATTAATAATGGAATATTGGAATTATTTTCATCTTATTCACCATTATTTGGCGAGTTATTAGTCAAATTTACGGAGAGCTCATCGGAAGAACCTTGAAGATTCCCGTATGAGCCCCGGGTCGGGCTTAAAATATTTAACTATTAACTAATACTATATACAATTATAATCTGTTAATAAGGCTTCATAATTACAAATTTGCATTAGATGACAACATATGTCGCGAATAATCATTAGTATACCTACACTTGTTGTTATTGTAGGCGAGAGGATAGTCCTTTGTTTAAATTTCCCCAAACAGTGTCACAGTATAGTCAAAGTATGGCTGGACAAGCGAATTATAAATCATCAATAAAGTTCTGCGTGAAACAAATTTACGTGCTTGTTTTATGCCATTTATGGAACGACAAATTTTCGTAGATACATGTAAGTGGTCAATTTTCGAGCAGACGTGGATTGTCAGCCGTTTCAAATTTTGACGTCACTCAGTGCTTTTTCCTTCGACGGCATTGTTGTTTTGTAGGCGATAACAATGAGTTTCGTTGTTTAGCGTTCATTTGACGACGATTATTCTAGTTTAAGTTCTTCTAGTTCACCAGGCGAGAACCTAGACGAATTTATTGAACATAATTTACAAGCATAAGAAGTTTAGGGTTATCGATTTCAACCGAGATGAACTGAAACGAGCTTCTTACAGCAGACTCTGGTCGGCTGGAGACTCGAATGAAAGAACCAAGACGAAGATATATGTAGCTTTTGCTCGACAAATTGTTATGGTGAGTTATATTTATAGTTTTATTCACGTCTGTAAATACTTAATAATTAATTTGTATTTATCTCTGTACCAGAGATACGTTCTAGGCTCTCTGACGAAGGGCTTTCGCACAAAATATTTGACCTCGTATTTTTATTTTCGATTTGTATTTCTACACTGCCTACGCAGCACACTACTTACATTATCACTATTTTTATTTCTTTGCCATACTTGGTTGGTGTCGCTGAATTACATCTTCTTTTGATGGCCTTGGTGTTACACATTTGCCATTTGGATTATTAACAGGCTGATATTGATAATCAAAGTTTTGTCGTTGCTTGGTCTTTGTCTATTTTATCTTAGTTGTAATATGATAACATGACTTGCTCCTTGATTTGTTTTGCTACCAATTTTTGTAAGCTTTCAGTCAACCTTGGTATATTCCTACTAGATTTTTCTTCTTTGTTATTTTAATAATTAAGATTATATATTTTTATTGTTTTATTTAATAAACTTCATCTTCAGTACAGATAAACGGTTAACTATAATATAACGAATAACGGATTATAAAATTCAATTTTTTTTGTTCTAATTTCTGTTTTATTTAACGTACAACAGCATCGAGTCAATTGTATTTTGTTAGATTTTGTTATTTATACATAGACAGTTGTTATTTTTACATAGACAATTGATCAGAAGAATCATTTATCATAGTTTTAATGGATGTGATGGTATGACTTTTGTTCCTTGATTTATTTTGCCACCCACTTTTTGTACTGTTTTGGACAAACCACTTTGTATCTCTTCTCGCCTCGACGATAGCCATTTTGCACCACTGCTTGCCTTTCTATTCACACATAATTACTGTGATCCAGAATGGTTAGCTGTGTGCAAGCTACCATTTCATTAGAACAGAAATTATCCTGCTTTCCCTTTGGAATATACTTTATCACAACAGAATGATACTGCTCTAACTCATGAAGAATAGTATGGTAGCTCACATAACTAGCCATTCTGGATCACAATAATAATTATAATGTGAAAAGAAGCAGGCAGTATTGCAAATTGGCTCTCGTGGAGAATAAGATGCAAAGTAGTTTGTCCAAAACAGTACAATAATTATAATACCACTTATTTGCCCTAAATATGCAATAGCTGTTCAAGGCACCTCACAATCATAATATTAAATATTAAATAATAGCCATATTATATATTCAAACTTTATTCTTGTTCGTGATTGGTCAAAACGCCCCTGCTAATTCTCCGTATCTGGAAGCTGACGCGTTATTTCAGCTGCTGACGTGTCAGCGTACAATAATACCTTGTTTTGGATCGAACTTCGATCCAAAACAAGGTATTATTGCACGCTGTCGAACCCAAGCCCCCAGCGCGGTCGGCAGCTTGCGAAAAATCCCGCCAAAACTAAATATTTTTGAAGAGTAAACAAAATGGCTTTCAGCCGGTTTGCATCGTTAAACGAAGAAGAAATTTCGACGTTGCTCTCAGAGAAAGATTGTAAAAGCACGAAGAGAGCAACAAAACTGTTTAAATGTATTTTCGAGGAGTATCTACACGAAAAGCAAAAAGAATATCCGACAAACGCCATCGAGCTGGCAGCTTTCTATTCCACTGGTGTTGTTCTTTGCTTCTTGTTTTTGAATATATAATAAAACAATTATTGGATTCGGTTTTCGCATGATATCGAGAATTATCAAGGCCTCGGTTTGTGTTATCCACCTCAGCCTTCGGCTTCGGTGGATAACACAAACCTCGTCCTTGATAATTCTCGATATCATGCTCAACCTCATTCAATAATTGTTTATTAACAACTGTCTATGTACAAATAACAAAATCTAACAAAATACAAATGACTCGATGCTCTTTAATAAATGTATGTTAAATAAAGCAATACAAAATATATAACCTTAATTATTAAAATAACAAATAAGAAAAATATAACAGGAATATACCAAGGTTGACTGAAAGCTCACAAAAATTGGGTAGCAAAACAAATCAAGGAGCAAGTCATGTTATTGTATTAAAACTACGATAAAATAGCGAAAGACCAGCCTGTAAATAATCCAAATAGCAAATGTATAACACCAAGGCCATCAAAAGAAGATGTAATTCAGCGACACCAACCAAGTATGGCAAAGAAATAAAAATAGTGATAATGCTGTGCTGCGTACAGGCAGTGTAGAAATACAAATCGAAAATAAAAATACAAGGTCAAATATTTTGTGCGCAAGCCCTTCGTCAGAGAGTCTAGAACGTACATCTCTGGTACAGGGATAACGTATCTCTGGCACAGAGATCAACACGAATAAATTATTAAGTATTTACAGACGTGAATAAAACTATAAATAGAACTCACCATAACAATTTGTCGAGCAAAAGCTACTTAATATCTTGGTCTTGGTTCTTTCATTCGAGTCTACAGCCGACCAGAGTCTGCTGTAAGAATCTCGTCTCGGTTGAAATCGATAACCCTAAACTTCTTCTGCTTGTATTAATTATGTTCAATAAATTCGTCTTGATTCTCGCCTGGTGAACTAGAAGCAGTTAAAATGGAATAATCGTCGTCAAATGAACGCTAAACAACGAAACTCATTGTTATTGCCTACAAAACAACAATGCCGTCGAAGGAAAAAGCGTTGAGTGACATCAAAATTTGAAAACCGCTGATAATCCACGTCTGCTCGAAAAAGACAACATGGCTTCCAAAACGTGGCGATTGTCTCACTATTTCTCGTTTACTAAAGAGAACTACGTTACAATATTGCAGGGTTAGCTAATTGTGGTAATATGTTTCATATGAACACAACTTGTTGTTGGACTAGAGTTCCCCTTTAACTTTTTTGAAGGGTTTGTCACCAATTAACAAAGGGAAAAGTGGACACAAGTTGTCCAATAGCGCTTCGTCTCGTTTCTAAAAATAGATAACATTAAAGCGCGCGAAGCGTTATGGGATTGAAAAGCGGACAAACATTTCACAACACTATGGAGAAGACAGGTGCTACAAAGCATTGCTCGTGGGGTATTTGTCGATCAGATTCACGTTACCCTGATAAATTACTGCCAGGAACCACCTTTATACGTTTTGCTAAGCCTGGGAAGGTCACAGAATCTATGACTGATTGGGAAAAGGACCAACAAAAGCAAAAAACAGCTGAGACTGCGAAAAGGTCGGTTCATGCTTGTGGGAGAAAGCATTTTAGTAAAGTTGGCCAAATAAAAATAGACAATTACATTTGTTCTTTGCATTTTGTTGGGGGAAAAGGACCGACTGATGAAAATCCATAGCCATTACTGGCATCTTTTACTGATAAAGAACAAACCAAGAGATTGAACACGGAAAGGAAAGCTCCAACAATAAAGGTTAATTGGACGCCGAAATGTAAAAAAGCACTTGAGCTTTCCGAAGAAAATGATACGTTTCCTTATGAGTCAGATTTTACAAGAACTCATCGATGATGTTGAAATTTTCAAGGAGTGTGGTATACTTGATCATATAAATCCTGGTGATCTTATCTTGGTTGACAAAGGTTTTACAATTCAACACTTACTGTTGTCAAGGCAAGCTACGATAGAGATACCAGCATTTCTTGGAAAGCGACAAAAAATTTTCAAAGGAGGAAATTCTGGCAAATAAACGAATTGCTAAAGCTCGAATACATGTTGAAAGATTCAATGAAAGGTTAAAAAAAATTAGATTGTTAGACAAAACTATTCCACTTATTCTGAGCATAATCGCATCTCAACTTGTTTATGTTGCATCCTGTTTGGTTAATTTTAATTCAAGAACGCCTGTGCAGATGAAGTTCAATAAAAACAGTTTTTTTAAAAACCTGCAAACCAATAAGAAACATTGTACTTTGTGTATATAGGGGTGTGCCCCCCTGAAAATTTTGAAAATCTAAGGTCTCTGAAATGGCATTTTTACTTTGGGATATGGTTAAGGGTCTTACCAGTAATAAGTTACAGCTAACAGACCATAATGCTGTCTGTTACCATATTTTCTCTATTTAGTCCCATTATCCCCCTCTTGAAGAACTAAAATTAATAATATGCTGGGCGGGGCTTAATAGAGGAAATATGGTATTGACATACTTTTCTATTTTTATGGGGTAGGGAAATCCTAGGATATCCCCATCAGTATAAAACCATGTACTATAATACTGTATATGCAACCACATACATGTGGTTTCTGTATAAGAAACTGTACACAGTAGTAATCAATCTTTATTTATACAGAATTTGAACTTGTGTATTTCTCATTGAAACACTTAGAGTACAATGGGTGAAAGTCTACGAGGGACTCTCATTAAGAAATACTCAGGTATAAGAACTCTGCTCCAAAATATCTCACTATTTTTCACAATCTTCTCTTGTATTTCCTTATCATGATATATACGTTCAACATGTGGATCACCCTTTGGAGTATGGAGAATGAAGTCACAGAAAGCAGCTTCATTTACCAGTAAATGCATCTGAATTTGGTAGTAATAGGTATGCTTCTTTTTCAGAACCAATTTCCCATTTAATATTGAAAAGCAGTGCCTGTTCAAAACTTTGTTTGGTTTCTCAATATTATAAGAATTTATTAATTCTGAAACTGTTTTGTCCTTTAGCACTTTCAAGCATTTGATTTCGACAATACCTAATGTGTCTGTAGATTTTACAATACCATTAGGACTTGCACCCAAATATGGGTACTTTGTGGTTACCCAAATGCCAGTTTCCATCACAATATTTCCAGTGCTGTCAGCATATGTTTTTCTGGCAGCAGGCTCTTCTTCAATTCCATATCATGTCACATGTTATAATATTTTCAGGAAACCACAGTTTTTTCTCCAACCAATTTCATCCACCACAACTACCAACTATTGGTCAAGTAAAATCCATCCTCAGACACTTAAAATCCAGGAAAGCTACATTCGCAGATAATATCCCTGCATGGTGTCTTAAGCGTTTTGCCAAGGAACTCGCGCCTGTGGTTCATGACATTATAGTTGCTAGCATAGTGCAATGTAAATAATACCCTACTGCATATAAGCATGCGCTTATCAGTCTTATACCAAAAGTACGTCCGCCCGCAGACTTAGATAATGACTTTCGTCAAGTCTCTGTGCTCCCTCAACTAGCAAAGGTACTTGAAAAGATTCAACTAAGACTTAATAAATCAATCCTAAAGGTTAAAGATAACCAGCATGCTTTTACTTCTGGCCGTTCAACCGTATCTGCTCTTACCGCGATATCCCAGAATTGGTTTGACTCAACCGACAACACCTCATGTGGTAGGAAGGGGTTCATGCCCTGTTTATCGATTTCCGAAAGGCCTTTGACCGGTTGACCACAAGATTCTTTTCGACAAACTTGCGCAAATGAATGTACATATGAGTTTTTGGCTATGGATAAAGAGTTTCCAGGAAGGAAGAACACAACAGGTGAATCTCCAGGGAACACTATCCTTTATTGCTCCATGCCCCGCTGGAGTCCGACAGGGTTCTGTTATCTCGCCAACACTATTTAACATGTATATCAACGATCTGGAAGCTGATGTTCCTACACAACCTAGAGTGAACACGAGTAAATATGCAGATGACTGTACCATGGATACTATTGTAAATGCTACGCAACCTAGCGTCTTACAACAAGCTTTAGATTCGGTTCAATGTTGGGCGGAAGAAAACAAGATGAAATTGAATATAGAAAAGACAAAGGATATGTGGATTAATTTTACTGGAACACCGCCCCACCACCATTACAAGTAGGGGATGTTCAGATTAAAAGAATCGAGAGTTTTATACTCTTGGGAGTTTGGTTTCAAAATGAGCTTAGATGGAATATACACGTAGAGGAGACAAAGCATCCAAAAGTTTGTACTGCCTGAGAGAATGCAGAAGAGCACATTTACCTGTTGAAGTGGGTCTAACCACATATGTTTCTAAAATTAGGCCAGTGCTTGAGTACGGTTCATCGGTATGGGGGGTCTTCCACAGTAACTTAAGGAGGAACTAGAACGCGTGCAAAAGAGAAGTTTACGCATAATTGGGCTTCCTTATGATTATTTGCCGAGTCTCGAAGAGAGAAGAAATAAAGCTCTGGCCAAGGAAGTTGATATTATCACTGGAAGTCAAAGCCATATTTTTCATCAACGACTAATTGCGTATAAAAATCATCATTATAATCTTAGGCATAGTCATATATATCATTTTCAGGAACAGAACGGCATAAGAACAGTTTTGTTCCCCGAGCAATAAGAGATAAAGCATTTTGAAACTAACTTGTATATATTTTATTCGTATTTGTAGTTTTCCAATGTGTAAACTTTTTCAACCTTATATATAATTGTAAATCCATTGTATTTTTAAATTTAAGATGGATCAATAAAAAGTATTGTTATTATTATTATAATCAAACTATCATATGAATGTGCGTACCACAGGACTGGAGTAGAATACATGAGAAATAATCCAGAAAGGTTTATTGAGAGCAATAGAGAAAATTTGTGGTTAACTTACCTAAAGCTAAAATCTTTCAACAAGGTATACACCGTATGTACATGGTGTGATCGGATGCATTAATCGTACAAACAGTTGCAGATGCAATGAATCTTACCATCTATATAATTGAATCCCATGAAGACTTTGCACCAATTACTATTATTAGACCATTGCACACAGAAAATAACTCTACTACTTCACTACTGCTCAACTACTGTATTAGAGCATAACAACCGATCAACAAATGTATCCAAAGGGTCAGCTGATAATTTCCAAGCACCTACAAATACATTCGAGATGACTGTAGTAACATATATATTCCCATGAACAAACAGTTTTGTGCTATGTCAGTTTACTCTATATGTTTTTCTGTCATCAAATCTTTGGTTATTGGAATTCTGATAAGAGACGATTAATGTTGAATTTCTTTTATGAATACTGGATGAGCTACGATTAGTTGTAATCGGCCTCAGGACTTCCACTAAACCTCCCTATCAACCCCAGTGCCATGTGGCCCATGCTATTACATATTAGTATGTTTATATAACAAAGACCTGCATCGTTGATGCATAGCCATTACATATGTTCACGTACCGTAATATATCATACACAAGAAGGCATTTTTTGAAAAGTGTGTTGAAAAACGAGGCGATAGCTGAGTGAGATTATCTCACACATGTGAGATTATCACTTTTATTAGTTGTGGAAAATTAATAAAACACTCTACTTTATATAATAAAACTCAATAATACACTCTTGAGTAATACATAATAATACTCAGTAATACACTCTTGAGTAACTATCATTTGAGCAAAGAAACCATACACACCATTTTACACTTCATGTCTGTTGTCACTTGTAATAATTATTTGATTGTTAAAAAGTGCAGTGTAACTAGCTTTTTCTCACAGGTTGCAGTCTGGTGGTGCAGATGCTAATGTTGGAACAATTCTTATTTTCCTGTCCCTTGCCTTGTGTCGTGTTTAATTTTACTACGTACCCTCCCAAGGGCACGAGTTAATCCTGCAAGCAGAAAGGTCTTGTTACAATTTAAATCAAAAAGGAGAAAATATTGTATTGATTCATTGTCAAGTACACGAACAATGTTCTCCATGGTTGATACAAATTATCGTCGCAAGCGGGAGGTCTATACAAAGCCGTCACATTAAAAGGACTGCTATTAGGTTTAGTGATGTCAACACTCAATATCTCGTATGCATCGGTATAGAGGTCGTGTCTGGCAGTATAATTTAAATTTGATCGAACATACACCACCACCAGTTCTATTTCGATCTCTTCGAATAATCGAATAACCATCAATATTAATTTGATTATCAGATATTGTGGAATCGAACCTTGGTCTCATTTAAACAGAGAACATCTAAACATTGATCATTAAGTGTAATTCGCAATTCATCAATATGCAAAACGAGGCTTGCTATATTCACCATCCGCCATTTTAAATCCTCGAGCTTTTGGTAACAAAGGATTAGACACGGGCTCGGTTCCACAGTAAACAAAATTGTCATCCGCATTTAATCATTAAGACCTATTAATATGAGTTAGAACGTTTTTAGTTAAACTTGCTGCCCCTTCTTGGTTAAGATGTTCTCAAATTCACTCAAATTTAAGAAGTTCTGATCAATGTTAGTAAACTTAGAGCTTCCAGGACCTTGAATAATGATCTTCTTTGTACTATTGTAAAATTTAACAGTATATACCCTTACCAAACTGACAGATATGTCAAATGTCTGTAAGTATCTGTCACATATCTGTCAAAGTACTGCAACGTATCTAAATGTGGTTTTACTATATCTGCAAAATATCTGCATGAACTTTGCAGACATTTGGCAGATATGTGGATTCTGTTTCATCATTGGTCATTGGTCGCTACGGAGTCATATGAGATGGTATGAGAAAGCGCGCGAACCGGAAGATCAGTTGTGCAAGATCCTTTGTGAAGTCAGTTGTACAGCAGACCAGATAAATATATTTTACTTAATTTACATCGAACGAAGCTTAAATTATGGCGGAGAGCACCCTCCTTGAAGGGGCAGCCATTTCTGAGGAGCGGGAAAAGGCTCTAGCTACTGTCTAGAGACGAGGAAAATAGCGACGATGATGTTGAGAACAAGAGCCTCATGGTGATGATGAAGAAAATGAATGACAATATGACCTCGGTTCTCAAACGTCTTTCAGGGATAGAAGCTGTCCAAGAAAGACCAGCAGCAAAGAAACGTCGCGTTGCTATGACACCTGCCAGTATGGAGGTGGAAAATAACCTTTCTGAAGAAGGGGAAATCTCTGATTCAGAGAAGCTAACCGAAGGCGAAAATGATGGCGAAGCGCCAGTGTCCAACACCTCAGTAGCTGAGGATGAATTATTGAGTGAAATAGCTCAACAGTTCGCCGATGAAAAGCAAACAAGTGCAGATATTTGCCAGAAGCTGGCAGAAATCGTAAACCAACGTTGGTCTTCCAAGTTGGAGGAGTCTAAATTAAAAGACAAAATGTCGACATATGATCGGCCGAATAACTGTGAGAAGCTCGCTGTGCCGAAGGTAAACCCTGAAATTTAGTCCAAACTCAACCACTCCGTTCGGGATTCAGACCTAAAATTAGTGAATTATCATAATTACACTCGTTAAGGTTGGTGTGGCCTTAACTAAATCAACCGAAGCCCTATTGACTATGCGGGCGACACAATCGAGTCCAGACGCTGGATTAAAACAACAACTTGGCACGCCTGTGCAGTATAACACCGACGCCTTGGCTATGCTGGGTCATGTTCATGTTGAACTATTGACCCGCCGCCGCGAGATGATTAAGCCAAATTTAAACAAGGAATATTCTTCCTTATGTTCGCCTCAAACTCCTATAACGGAATTGCTATTTGGCGACGATTTGCAATCGCAACTGGCCAGTATCAAGGCATCAAATAAAATTAGTCAGGCAACAACAACTACAAGTCGTGCTAATTTTCAGAACACAAACAAGCGGCCCCAATTTGATGGCACAAAATCTCGCTCAAACGGGAAATCATTTCCACGCAACAGTTACAACAACAGCAAGCCTTTTTTATGGCAAAGCCGGGGCAACAATTATCGCCCCTACCCGCAGAACAAATCGAAGTTCCCAGCGGGAAATTGCAAGAAGAAGACCCAGCAGTAATTGAGACGACATTCCCAAACATTTCACAGGTAAATGCTTTAACGCATATTATACTTGTATCATATTTCCAGAATAAAGTCTCTTGTGTTCAAGCAGGTAGACTGAGTTTATTTTATAATGAATGGGAGTCTTTAACCTCAGATGCTGGGATCCTAGATATGGTATCAGGACAGAAACTTGAATTTTCACAAGAACTCTACCAATTGTATGTCCCGGGGGAAAAGGCTACCTGACTCTGAGATTCCGAACAAACACATACATGTGAGGTTGAGCTACAAAGCCTTCTTAAAAAAGGTGCTATTGTTCCTTGTGAACATGAAGAGGGAGAATATATTTCTCCCATGTTTACAGCCCCAAAAAAGGACGGGTCCTCGAGAATGATCCTAAATCTTAAGGGTTTAAACACATTTCTGGAGTACCATCATTTTAAGATGGAATCCTTCTCTACAGTAGTAAAAATGGTGAAGCCGAACTGTTTTATGGCTTCAGTAGACCTAAAGGATGCATATTATTCAGTGCCAATAGCAACAGAGCATCAAAAATATTTGAAATTTAAATGGAAAGCGCAACTTTATAAATTTGTTTGTTTTCCAAATGGCCTGGCATTTTGCCCCCGGAAATTTACGAAGCTGTTAAAATCAATTAATTCATATTTGAGGCAGCTGGGGCACATTTCTGTTAGCCATATCGATGATTCTTATTTACAGGGTGATGATTATGATGATTGTGCCAATAATGTCTTGGACACAACAAAGATGTTTGATACCCTGGGGTTCATTATACACCCTGATAAGTCATCACTCATACCAAAACAAATACTAACCATTCTTGGTTTTAAAATTAATTCTGTGCTAATGAAGGTTTTCCCTACAACAGAGAAGATAGATAAGATAAAGACTGTATGCCTAGAGCTATTACACAGCCCTTCTCCGAGCATTCGTCAGGTATCGTCTGTGTTGGGACTATTAGTCTCTCACTTTCCTGCAGCCCAATTTGGGCCTTTACACTTCAGAGACCTTGACATGGATAAAACTGCAGCATTGAAACAAAATCGAGGCAATTTTGATAAGCATATGCATATATCTAAAACAGCCAGTGCTGACTTACACTGGTGGATTAACTCAGCAGACAGTTTGTACAAACCAATTGGCCTCACCCAGCCAGATGCCACTTTGTTCACAGATGCATCAAATCAAGGCTGGGGTGGTGTTTTAGGGGAACACCGAATTGGGGGTCAATGGACTATACTCGAAACAACTCACCATATAAATTATTTAGAAATGCTAGCTGTTTTCTTTGCCCTGAAAGCATTCCGAACACAGTTGTCGGGTCGACATGTGTGCGTTAGGATTGATAACATGACTGCTGTCTCAGTCATAGGTAAAATGGGCACCAGTCACTCCCGAGAACGCAATACGTTAGCTCGTGAAATCTGGGATTGGTGTATTATACATGGTATATTTCTAACTACCGCACACATACCGGGTGTTGACAATGAGGCAGCAGATGCTCAATCTAGAAAGCCCTTAAAAGAAACTGAATGGGCTTTAAATCAAGAAATTTATCAACAGAGTATTCAGATCTTAAATGTCAAACCGGTTATTGATCTATTTGCCTCTAGATTAAATTATAAAGTAAAACCATTTATTGCATACCAACCTGACCCTGAAGCTGAAACAGTTAATGCATTTACGATTGCTTGGAGACCTTATTTATTTTATGCTTTTCCTCCATTTAGCATCATACCATTAGTTTTACAGAAGATTCGAGAAGAGGAGAGCACAGGGCTGGTTGTAGTCCCAAAATGGCCAACACAACCGTGGTGGCCATACCTAATGCGTATGGTGATCCAGGCACCGGTAATCCTGCCCAACAGGGAGAGTACAATATTCATGCCCAGCAAACCAGTCCTGATCCACCCATTACATCCCAAATTAACGCTGCTGATGTGTCACCTCTCAGGCGACCCTTTGAAAATAAAGGACTATCAGAAGGAGCTTTATCAATTATCTTGTCATCTTGGAGAAAAAGCACACAAAGGCAGTACATACCTTATCTCAACAAGTGGCAACGGTACAGTAGTTCAAGGGAATTGGATCCCCTTTCAGCAAATGTAGAAGACGGAGTAAACTTTTTGGCAGAACTCTATCATGAAGGTGTTGGCTATTAACTCGCTACTAAAAACATCACGTCCTGGTAAACACTTGACGTCCATTGAACTTCAAACTTATAAACTGGACAGGAAACTTTGCCCTGTCGCACACATCGAAGAATATATAAAACGAACAACAGTGCTACGAGGCAATCAGCATAAGGTTTTTATTAGTTACCAGAAGCCGCATAAAGAGGTGGCAGCTGATACTGTTAGTCGTTGGCTCAAAAACACTTTGAAACTAGCTGGTATAGATATTGGAAAATTTGGAGCACACAGTACTCGATCAGCGTCAACATCCGCTGCAAAGGCTATGAACATGCCCATTGACGTGATTATGCAGAGTGCGGGATGGTCGCAAGCATCTACTTTTGGTAAATACTACCTGAAACCAATTGCAATTCAAGAGAATTTTGGTAACATCCTGTTGCATAATAGGTCGTGAACTAATGTTACTAGTATATTAAAGTTAATATGTATGTAAATTAATTACATAACACTTGGGGTTATATGCCTTCAACTATTGTATACTTGTACCGCTTTCAAATCTCATATCATCTCATATGACTCCGTAGCGACCAATGATGAAACAGAATTCACAAATTAAACGAGACTTACTTGTAAGTTGATGTTTGATTTGGATTCTGTGAGTCATTGGTCGGGAGCGAAGGAGTCATATGCCCACCCAAACATGGTTAATCCCAACCCATACTTGGGTACGAGTAATCTCTGGTTTTGTTAAATACTGATCTTCCGGTTCGCGCGCTTTCTCATATCATCTCATATGACTCCTTCGCTCCCGACCAATGACTCACAGAATCCAAATCAAACATCAACTTACAAGTAAGTCTCGTTTAATTTGTGAATTTTCTGTCAACATATCTGCAAGCTATCTGCATTATTTACAGATACTTTGCAGATATGTAACTCTTTCTGAATCTTAAGTAATTTATAGACAAACAATTTTTTATAGTACTAATTTGCTCACACAATATTTTGCAACTGAAACTTTTGTTCTTTGCTTTATTAGTTAGGTTAAAGTTGTTGATTTGCTGTCAATTGCATTGACATACATACACCATTACAACAGTAACACAAAAAAACAATTATTAATATTAATAAACAAAGCTAAATAATATACTGTATATAAAGTGAAAGTGGTGCGATGCATAATATTGATGTATATGGTGTTAAGATCGAAACTCAAAGAACTAACAATTCAAAACCGCTGAAATGTCATTTTAATACATTTCAATAGTCTTCTAACTCATTTGTATTTGGAATACTACACTGTACGTACCATCATGGTACCATTCACATTACAAACCACATATTCCTCAGAGGTCAGATAATATTTTTATTTACATAAGCTGAATAGATGAAACTTAATTAAAAGAAAATGTTCCAAAGATGGGTATCCTGCTATAATTAAATTAATGGAGAGAATGTCACTCAATCTGTCTCAATAAAGTTTGGAAATCTGCTGACATATGCATGGTTGAGTCCTTGAAATTCCACATAGACACATTTCTCTCTGATTGAGCTGACCTTTATAATGTCAACATTGTCCTCTCTGAAAAAGAAGTTAAACCTACATTTATTATACAATTAAAGAAGATGGTTAAATATGATTCCTGACAATAAATACAACAGTTGAAAGAAAAGACACTTTGGATTTTTCGAATTTCCATTGTTTTAATTAAATGAAAAGGTATATTATATAGTCAGGCATTAAAATCACTATTAAACTCACCCTGGCTGCATGACAGCTTGAATATGCTTGACAACAATGTCAGATTCTGCATCTTGGAATAGAAGTGTTCTCTCACTCTTAAGTTTCCATACCACAGCATCAGGTGTTGCATCAAACTTTTGACCATCATGATAGAGTGGGTGATGCTGAAGGATCATATGTGTCGACTTTATTTGTCTCTTCCTCATATACCACTGTGTAGCTGTTCCTCTTGCTTGCACGAGAATATGCCTTGCTGTGAAAGACTTCTCTTCCAATCTGTAGTCTATTAAATTTTTGGAATGTACCAAGAGGGATATTTCCAAGAAGTTGAAGTAACCTTGCTTTCTGATTGATATAAAGAACATAGCTGCTTGCCGCTCCAATCCGGAATATGTTTGGACCAACAAGGATCAGTCTGCAAGTCAAAAATTATTATAACATCACAAAATTATGGTATGAATTAGCTACTGTAAATGTAATGCTCACTTTCTCTGAGCACCAAACTTTAACTTTGAATACAATTTTCCAGCTGGCGAGTCTTTCTCTAGTCGGTCTGCCAGTTCAGGTAATCTTTGTGTAGCTGACAAAGATGTCACAATCTGAAAAATGCATCAATCATGGAAATTAATAATAAATCCAATTCACACTGATCCCTAAAACAAGAATTAAGATTAACTCATTAAATCTTAATAATAAATCCCACACATCTTAATTGTGCCAAAAACACAAATGATCGTTATTATCGCAAATGATCGCCATTAGCATTTTCAAACTCAAATGATGAGTTCGCCCAAAGAGGACCCAGTTGTTTGACAGACCTTACTAGATGCAATAAATTGTGAATATCCATTGTCATGTGTCTTTCTCCTAGAAAAAAGTAGAAAGAGAAATGAGTTAACTTTACAACTTTGAAAAACCGGTCTGACTACTCAATTTTATTATTTAACCCTTTCACTCCTATGTCATACTTTATTAGTTTACTCTGTCTAATGCCAGACAAATTACTTGTAAATAGGAGAGCTCCTGGAAAGTCAAGAGTGAAAGAGTTAAAGAAAAAAATTATAGAAAACAATGCTTACCATAGAAACCATCAAAATACAGTACACACTTCATTAGACAGAAATGACTGTATTCGATAGTCACCAAGCTTATTGACTCTTGGTCTAGAATCCAGACTGCATTTACAATAAGCAAATAGTGGTTAAGATATTTCTCTGGCAGAATTCCTCGAAGACATGGAAGGCTATAATGGAACAGCCAAGAACGCAGTTCAGATGCTATATGTAAAAATAAAAGATTTAAATCCTTTCAGTGCTCGGAAGTTCAGAACATGGACCACAACTAAGTATATGTGTTGATTTTATGGAGGGCAGAAAACAAGAGACACTGCGGACAACTCTCATAACACAGGAGAGACCTTCTAAACTCTACTCAAATAAGTTTAAAGCACGCTAATGGGGTTATTCCCAGGTAGTCACTCATCAAAGTACTAACCCAGTCTAACAGACTTATCTATTGGAGAGACTAAACAATTCTTGCAGCAATATACCACACCTTTCCAGTATTTTCTATGATGTCCAAGTGATCTTGGGACTCTAGTGATGTTGTTAGGAGGCTTGATGCTCAGCAATCTTTCATCAATCAGGGTGACGAGTCTTCCACAATACCACTCTTCTTCACTAAACTGTGAGTCAAGCCACAGCTTCAGAAGATGCTTGCAAACTCATGCATGTAGTCCACCGCTATCCCATCAACAACATCAAAGTGTTTCAATTTAGCAAACTGACACACATTTTTTACCCCAAAAACCTAATAGGAATAATTACATGTAAGAGTATTAATTAAATGGCATAAGTATAGAGTTATTTTTAAATTCTAGTATTTTCTGTATAATATTACATACAGTAATTTACAGAAAATACTAGAATACAGTACAAGTACATTTTCTGTGTTAGACATAGAATAAACAGAAAAATACATCCAGGATGCATGAAAGTTATCTCACTAAAGTTCCTACAGTATGTCGTCGTTAGGGTCTTTACATATTATACTAATTGGAACATTCTAAGAAGATTTGTAATATATCTTCTAAGGCAAAAATTTAATTTTTGGACTTTTTTGAAAATAATTGGACTTTTTTGCAGGACTGGACATGACGTCAAATGAGGAATTGTTGAAGCAAAGAAACAAAAGAAAACTTATTTGCATTGTCTGATTTGACGTCACGTCTGGTAACTCTGACAGTGAAAAACTCCATGTTATGTAGATGAAATTTTCATCTGACAAGATATATTATGATTTTGTTCAGGAAGGCCCAAATATTACAAATGGATAAAATCCACAATGATGATATAGGCACTTTAAGTAACTATTAGTCAAGATGGAGATTTCTACATTTTTGAAGGCAATAGATATCATAAGGATTTCTTGTACAAGACTTTGACCATTTCAAGCATCAATGTATTATAAATTTCAGAAATAATCATCACATGTACAATTATCATATCATATAGTGGTGTTACCAGAATGTTCTATTCTTAATATTAACAGAACTAGGGCCAAAACACACACGATAATAATCCAAGCAAGGCAAACAAGGTATAATTATATGCACTAACTGGTTTTCCATTAGGATCTTCTAGAGACTTCATGCCATTCATTATAGTAGATTCATGAGTGCGTAATTCAGCATGGCCAGTTTGTGACTGTTCATTAAACGGATAAACATGAACATGACCTTGCCCATCATTAGACACTTTTACCGACTTTCCAGGCTCCACGCAATAAGAACACCCACAGAACCCATTGAACTGTACTTCTTCTAGGACTAGGCACTTGGCAGGTAGGTCAAAGATGCCACTTATTAAATAGACCGATGAATTAATTATTTCCCCACTTGGTAAAGTAACATCCATTCCTATACAAAATAATTACCATTCTTAGCAAAAATTATAGTACGGTATAACAGGGCTACTACAGAACTTTTGTGCACGCACAATATATCACACACCTAGATAAGCTGAAGCCGCATTGAAAAAAACTGAATACCAATATTTTGAAAAAATACCAATATATGAATAATAGTATTAATACATTATGTTGCAATGGAAATTTAATGGATATATGGAGCCCAATTTTCAACAAGCAAAAACATCCTTGAAAAATGTGAGCATTAGCCAGAATAAAATCCTTGCTCTTGATGGGTTAACCAGACCTGGAAATAATTCCAACCTTTCTTGGATCCTACGCTAAGGACAAAATGATTTATTCGAAAATACAGTGGTCGCACTATACGTTTCGCTGGACTAAAAGTCTAAAACAATCGTTAATAAAGCTGTGCCTAGCAATTTACTAGTTGCACTGTAGCAAAATCCATTGAATTGAATAATATTTTATCTTTAGAGTTTAATCGGTTATGTACTTGTACAGACTGTCACACTCACAGACTAACCAACACTGCTACAGTGGTACTGCGGTGCAGCCACAGGCACACTGCGGCACTGCTCGGGGCTTAAGTAGTTAAGTGAGTGGGAGGTGTGACTTGGCAGCCGAAAACGTTTTTAGAACTAAAATATTTTCTTGGAACGAGGATTCCGGGATCCACCACTATTTCCAGGTCTGGGGTTAACTGTAACGATCAAATGATTTAAATGAATACCTTTAGTTTCCATGCTTGTAAGTGTTTTTGGAATGGATTTAGAAATGTTTCCATGACAGGTTTGTGTTCTCCAAACCACAGACCTCCTACCACCATATTGCTTGCTTGTTTCCTTAAAACAAAACATATTTTTAACTTTTATAACATTTGGCCAACATAACACTAACTTACTTATAAACTAACATTCTCATGTCCTACACTTGATATTTACGAAGATTTATATTTTATGCCACAAAGTGAAGTAAGTCACAGCTAATGGCAAATGATTCTGCAACCTCTGTTTAAATTTAAAAAATGATAAGAGTGACTATCTTAAATATACCACATCTCACATGTCAAACTATAATCAATCAAAAAACCTCTAAACAATTTTAAAGGCAAACCATGCAAGCAAAACAAAAAAATAGAACTGAGATTACAGTAATTAGAGGGGATTTTTAAAACTTTCTAGCCAAAATGTTCACAGCCGCCATGTATACCTTCAGGAACAAATTTAAGATAGGAGATATGAAGTGCCATCATGTCTTTACCTCTTTATCGGTGGCAATTCATTTATTTGATAGAAGATTGGCCACAGTGAAAATCCTGATGACTTAAAAATTGGAACTCCATCAGTATTGACCTTGAGTGATATATTGCTCCTTTTTGACAAGACACCATTACTTTGGAACAATTTTTGGTATTGATGTCCATCATAAACATCACTGATGCTCTTGTCTGTATTTCTGCCTTGCAATCTTTGAAAATGATGTTGCAAGTCCTCATCGAATCCTCTTCCTTCACAAACATATAAACCATAGATTAAAATTTAATAAAGGAACACACTTACATGTTATTGTGGCTAGTGCTAGACAATTATATTCAGCAGTCTGGCACTATAGGCTCCCATGCACCCTCTAAGATGAGAAATTCGCATGATAGATTGGTGTCTGAAATGAATATCAGTATTTTAACTATAAAATGCAACTCAGACAATTAGTTTAGTTGTGTTCCTATGGTCCAAATGCAGATACCTGTATTCATCTCAGACCACAATCTATCAGATAATTTCTTGTCTTAATATAACTAGATACTGTATAAACAGCTATGAGATATACACGCATGAACATGGGGGACTACCTGGACTAGGGGAAGTTATGTGAGCAATGCATGCTCTAGGTATTCTGTCCGCATTTCTTTCAGCCTACATTTACATAATATTTAACAAACCATGATCAAATTACGGTTTGCTATAACCCTGGCGATGAACTCTTGTTGGTCAGTAGTCACATTAACTGGATAGCATTCAGGAGCCGATTAATCGGCCATTTTTAAATAATCAGTAATTGCCGATTGTTGTTTGATAATCGGCAAAATAATCGGCCATAAGACTTTTTTGCACAGTTGCCAAGCACATGCTAAAATACTAAATACAAGCGAATAGATATATGTTGTTTTTCACAGGTTTTTTTTCATTTCTCGCTCTTCCTATGCAACCGTTGCAATCGTGTCCATATACCTGGTGGCTTTCTAACAAACAAGTGTACCCAAATATCTTCGACATCACGTTTAAGTATCTCAGTCCACCAAGTTCAAGAGTATACTCAGAGCGCGTTCAGTGAGGCTGGGAACATTTCCACCGAGACACGGAGCAGACTACATCATAATCTACCAAAACTAAACTTTGATTATTGATCTTAAGTTGGTTTAAGTTTTTTTAGTTGATTAGTTTGTATTGTAATTAATAAAAACGCATTTACAACTTCACTGTTGGTCATTTTGTTTTGCTACTTACAATAATCAGCAGCTACCAATTAATCGGCCGATAAGTTCAGATAATCGGCCTACAAATAATCGGCCTCAGTAATCGGCAATTTTCGTTATCGGCTCATCCCTAATAATATAATTGTCAGAATTTTGTCATCTAACCATGCAAATAACCGCTAACCCTAAAACAACTTAGATCCTAACCCCCTGCCCTAATGAGTTTTAAGGCCCATCTATACACAATACGATTTATCGTATACGATTGTAGTTCTGCCATATGCAATTGCACACAACATAATTCTTGTTTACACTGTAAAAACTGATTGGTTAAAATAACCAAAAAAAAAAAGTCATTCTGAATGAGTCTGAGAGAACCAGTTAAAAATTGGTCATTTCAACCAATTGATATTATGGTCGAAATGACCAAAAATTAAAAGGTTAAAACAACCAATAGGTAATTGTTGTTCTGACCAATTAAATCGTGGTTGTTTTAACAAATTTAACTTGGTTACAGTAACCAATATGAATTGGTTAGTACCAATATATAATGGTTGTTTAAACCAATAAAACATTGGTCACTGTAACTATTAAATATTGGTCACTATAACTATTAAATATTTGTTAATTTAACCAATATTCTTGCTATAGTAATCAATATCAATTTTAAGTTGGTAAAAATTTAAATCATGGTAGTTTCAACCAAGTTGGATATTGGTCAAATTGGATTAATCAACCTTAATGTACTGTTAACTACTAGCTATTATGCAAAAAGCTACAAAGTATTTTATGACAAAAACAATGTATTGAATAATCTAGGTTTCCTTCAACAAAATTCTAAACACATGTATACTAGCAGACTAGCTTAATACTTAAAAAGGTAAATAACAATTTTGAAAGACTTAAATTTGATGACAAGCATTCCTTCAGTGATGAGGGATAAGAAATGTCCCAGTTGACAACAATTTAGGGGAAGAACATTGCTACACTTTCAAACCAACATCTTCATTATCATCCTAAAATTAAAAAAATATGATTTAGTGTGCAAGGAAGATTGATTCTACATAGTGAACAGTTTATAGGGTAACCATGCAGGTAATTGATGAGATGGTGTGTAATGCAACTCTGGTTTAGAATGAAAAACAGTTAAGTTTTCTATTGCACACTGAGGTTACCACCACTCTTGTACATACTGTATCTCTTAAGAAGAAGATGAACTATAATGGCGTCAACACATAGAGTGGGTATCTCCCCAAACTTAAAAGTGTAAACAAATGGGGTCGCCACAATTTATTATCTCTCCAAGAATAAAATAAAGTTAAGAAAGAAGTTACAGATATTAGTTACATTCAGAGCAGTAGTGTAAATCCAACATCTTCCCAAGGTTTCAAAACTTACGGATTCACAATTTCAAACACACTAAAACAAGTTGTACTGTATATATGTTTAATTTATATTCAGCTCACTCCCCCCTTAGGGGATCCTTAGCTTAGCTACAGGTATATATATTTACAAATTTACCTCATCATTTTCGTAATTTATCCTAACTGACCCTATCAAACCGGAGAACCCGACAATATTGTTGGTCACGTGACCAGTTACAAATTAGACATTTTGAGGTCATGTGCATAGGGTCTATATTTGTGAAGCAATCTGCAATATCAGCATATATGAGCGGTGACCTTGGGATCATTTGAAAAACTGTTTTTAGTGATGGATAATTCATAATTAGCATTTTTAGCATATTTTACATGACTCAGACATTTGACTTGACTCGGACTCAGATTTGACTCGATCAACCGACAAACTCGGTAGCCATGACATGCAAGCGTACACGGTAATGTCCCATGAAATTTGTGAATCAACCATGTGAATTGTTTATTGCTTGAATATTATATTTATAATAACATGGTGTGATTGGTATATGAACACAAATGAAATGTAATATTTCTGCACAATGGTGACACATTGACTAACTTGCATGGTATCATTCAAATATACATACATGAAGTTGCTGGCAATAAAGTTCTGGAGTTAAGCAGTTCACAGGATCAAATGGAAAGATTGTACTGGCACTACTTCCCTCATCCTCCATCAGTGAGGTTGTTGATGAAGGTAGTATGGAGGATAATTGTGCAGGTACGGTGGTAGGCGAAGATGGAATAAGTGACGATGCCACTGATTTGGGTGTAGAATTCATCTCATCTGTGGGCAAGGTGTTTCCTTGACAGTCTGTGAAACAAAAAGTATACATTAGTATCTAGAGCTCAGTGTGGTTATGTAAATGGTTACAATACCAATACACCACCCAACTTTATTAGAAAGCACTTTGCTGTAACTCATGGGAGTTACAGCAAAGTGCTTTCTAATAAAGTTGCAGGTTATTCATTTTATGTAGCTGATAGCAGTATGGTGGTATTAGTTTTGATGCTATACCGATATAGCATTGTTGCACTAGTATACTGGTAAGATAAACTGGTATTTGTCTTACGATTATGATTTTCCCGGAAAGTATCTTGCTATCATTGAATTATAAAGTGTGCTATTTAATTTTACCTGAGAAGGTTCTTCAAAAGCAACCATTCCGGCCTCTCCGTAAGTGCATTATTTTAACCCTTTATCCCCATAGCTTAACTCATATCTTGTCATCTCCAACAGTTCAAAATCTATAAACTGAAAAAAAACACAGAAAAATACTTATTAATGGCATATACCTGTCATTCAACTCTAAGGACATCCTGAGTGTCAACATGAATAGTAAAAAGACCAAAGTCCTTTTACAATCAATGATGTCAAGGACGAAAGCTCAGCTAATAAAATGGGTGAAGTTTCATATAAATCCCAAAATGATGTCACACACAAAGTCATGTAGACAATGGGTAGTATAATTCAAAACTAAAATCAGCTGTCATTTCTAAAATAAAGCATTAAGGTAAGAGTTAGGGTTAGGATTTGGGTTAAGTTTGGGGTTAGGACTATGTTGATGGTGTATCTGCAACTTTCTTTAATATTAGAAAACTGTTATTTAACAAATATCTGAAAAATGCAGTTATTTATCAAAATACAAACTGTTACTTGAGTAGTCAGTAGCATTATACAGTATATCCATCAACCTCCGTCTACTGGTCCACATGGACCACATGGTAAAAGAACTTGAAGCTAAATACAGGAATCATACATCCACTTTATAGTACATTACACCAAGTCCTCAATATATGTTGTATATTAGTATTATCAGTATTAGAGCTATTAGGGTTATTTTTGAGGTTTCCTGTACTAAACAGGCTTGCGAAACAAAACAACAATTTGCCTAATGAGCTGGATAATAATAACCGACCCCAAAACAACAAGATCCTAACCAACCCCAACCCCCCGCCTTACAAGTTTTCTATTTAGGTTAGGGTTAGAAAACTCATTAGGCGGGCCAGGCGGGGATTAGGATCTTTGTTGTTTTGGGGTCGGTTATTATTATCCACCTCGTAATAGGCAAATAGTTGTTTCGCTTCACAAACCTGTTTAAGTACAGGAAACCTCAAAAATAACCCTAATACTGATAATACTAATATACTAACTGTAATTACTATCACCTATAAATCACTACAACGTATATTGAGAACTTGGTGTAATCTCCCTTAAAGTGGATGTGCGATTCCTGTATTTAGTCGCAGTGTGTAAAACTAAAGAACATGTGGCGAGAGACAGGAATGGATCCGACTCCATATTGGTCAATAAAAAGGCTTTTTTTGCTCGAAATGTGGAGAGAGAACTGTAACCAACCACAAAACAACAAAGGTCCTAACCCTAACCCCCCCACCTTACAAGTTTTCTAACCCTAACCCGCCTAACAAGTTTTCTAACACTAACGCCCCGGCTGTGTTGTATTGACGAATAAGGAGTCGGAGCCATTCCTGCCTATAGCCGAAATTTGTAAAAGAAGCAGCCGCCATCTTGAAAATTGGCTAGTCAATACGCAAATTATGGAAATAAAGCACAATTATAAACATATTTTGTTGATTTAATCAAACAAATAACGAGGGGTAATCTTACCAGATTCTTTGGGTATAAACGAAAGTGATATTTAAATACTTTCTAGCTTTTAAATTGGCAAGGACAAAGAATAAACGACATCGTGACATCGTCTTACCTCTTCTTCCTCTAGACAAAGCCTCGAACAACTAAGAACCAAATACCTAAACAGTAAATAAAAGCTAACGTTATTAATACAAGTAAATGTATTTAAGATAAGGTAGATTGTAAGTTACGACAATAGATCTCTATTGAACTACTTCGCAACGTAAATAATTTTCTTCTTCAAAAACGTCTGCGTACTAGAAAGCACATCCTGACTTTAATTTTCCACGATATAAAGTTCAATAACACTAAGATAATTACCGTAGATACATCCATTTCTTGAAACAAACTTGCCAAACGTCGAACACGAACCCTTCTTTATAATAACGAACAATGATGCGACTGTCCAGTGAAAATGAATTCAAATCAAATCACGCGCTCTTGTCGACTGTATCACGTGTCTGACGTCACAAAAGACAAAAGATCGACCAAAGCCCCCCCCCCCCCCACAGTCATGTTTAGGGGAGGCTAAACCTGCCGTTTAGCTTCCCCCTAAAAACAAATGCGGGGAGGCTAAAAATAACACAATGTCGTTTGGCCTCATTGAACCATGTGAACTTGCATTGAACGTGGTCAAGTCGAAGGTATGTCAAAGGTGCCGCAGGCTGCCACTATATATACAACCCATGTCTGACCACAGAGCACAGCTGAGATCTAAGTGTTGATTTTACTGATCGAGGAAAACCAGAGACCCCAGTCAGAGGAAAACCCTCAAAACACAGGAGAGAATTAATAATTCTACTCACATGAGTTCCAAGCTTGCAAATCAACACAAGGTTATTCCAAGATGGTCACCATGCAGATACTAACCCCATCCGACTGGGCTTGACTTAGCGGTGAATAGCAGTGCCCTAATAGCACACACAACCCGTGCCTTTTTTGCATTTGCCTAGTACAGTGTTACCCAGGATATCATCTGAGCTTTCACTTTCATCTGAGCTGTGTACCTATAGTAGTTGCATGGTTATCTGAAAATCTTTTAGTTGTTTTAAATTCTCTTTCATGTGTAGGTTATGAATCCTCATGCCGTGGCAATGACCTGTTGTAGAATGTGTCAAGTACTGTACATACCTGTACAGTATAACCTGTGCTTGAGCAAGTTCAAATAAACAAATATGGTAATAATTGTGTTTCTTGTTTTCAAGCCTTAGTATTCAGCCAATGAACCTATAAGTTGTTATGGAAATATGTCTTGCCACATTTTTATAGAATTAAATATAACTACATAAAATTAAGTAGGAAAGTGTATTTAATACTGGTTAAATGATTTGTTTGGCTGGCGAAAAGGACAAAATATGTATATTAACGAAGTGATTTAATTTGGTGTTTTGAAGTTTACTTTATTAAAAACATTCAAGTTTATATAAACCCTTGTAAATGCATTGAATTGTTATATTCTTGGACCATATATATATTTGCTTGCCAATTGGGTCAATGTAGGTTACTTAACCTGTTCAGTACAGGACTTCTACCCTGGACAAGCAAAATCATCTGGCATTTGCCAGAGTACAATTCTAAAAGGTTCCTACAGTAGTGAAAGGGTTAATTAAGAAGAAAATAGTGATGCTACCTGTCAAATGTTTTCCATTTGCCTTTAAAATTAGGCTACAATATGTTGCATGTTTGACAACCATGAACATTTCTTATTTTTTCTTAACTATTTCTGGTGCTTTCTATTATACTTTGGGCAATGTAAGACCAAAAATGAGATCTCCAGTAAATGCTATACAACTGCTTGCATTGGCTACCAGTAATCACATCAAACAGTATGGTCTTGAACCAGTCCTGGAAAGATTTCTACAGGATCTTTCAGAATTGGAAAAGTTACAATGCAGTTGTATTATATTCCCTGAAACTAATCTTTCTAAAATGAAAACATTATACCCAAATTATAAGTGTATTACAGTAGTACTAATTTCAAGTTCTCTATACAATATTAATTATGTCTTGTCATATGGAGTGTGAAACCAACTACACAGCATGGCGAGCTTGGCAGTTTTACTTGAAATTGGAAATTGAGTCTATTTTTTGGTCACAATTCCCTGATTAATGAAATCTGATTTTCTCCTTTGATTTATAATTTATATGGCAATGTTGCAATTGTTTCACAGTTGAATTTGGCTTTTAACACACATCCAGATTCATGTGAAACCAGATCAAAATTATTTACGAAAAGTGACAAAAAGATGTTAGCGAACAATTTTTAAATGGTTATAGCCAAATCAATTTGGTTACAACCAAATTTAAATGGTTACTTGAATAACCAAATTTAAATGCTTTATTTGGTTACAACCAAATTTTAAAAGTTACAACCAAATTTAAATGGTTACTTGACTAACCATTTCAAAGTGGTTACAACTAAATTAAATTGGTTACTTTAAATGTGACTTCATTGCAACCATTTGCCAATTGGTGAATCCGACCAATTTTTATTGGTCATAACCAATTATGTTTGGTTGTAAGAGTTACAACTTCAGTGTGGACTAAAAATTATTGGTTAGTATAACCAATTTATTCTGGTTACAACCAATTTAATTGGTTTGTTTAACCTCTTGGAATTGGTTGCAACCAATTAAAAAGGTTATTTTAACCAATCAGTTTTTACAGTGTATGATTCGATGGTGAATGTTGACAAGATCACAATCGTATATGACAAATCGTATTGTGTAGAAAGGCCTTTATATAAACTTGAGATTATGTAATGAAATCACTGGAAGTGCATGTGCGTGGATGTATCCAATGACATCAAAATATGCATGCAAATCATCAAACGTGATAAAGTATGCAGAATTTTTCAATAAGTCATTATGCATTGTGATGTCATATTAAATTATGACCATTTTTTTTTAAATAATTTACTTACGTGAAAAAAAAATTGCGAGTTGATTTTCTATCGATGCGACCATAAAGTATCCCTTGGTTGACGGCGAACTTAAGTCTCTTGTGCATGTCGGGCAAGCAGCAACGTCGTTCATAGTAAGCAAGGAGTGACAAAACTTGCAGTAAAATGTCTGTTCCAACACCGTCTCTTTGGAATTTTCAAAATAATGTTTTAGTTCTCTTAAGGTTTTAATGGGACGACTTTGTGGACTTGTAATACAATGCAAATCGATCAGTTTGATAACATCTGCCAAAGCCTCACCAGTCAGCTTATGCCGAATTACCACCGTCATGATAAGCAAAACACTTTCACACAGCCGCAAATGACATGATGGGTAAACAAATGGATCTTCGTTAGTAGTCATTTATCCATTCTCATGCGCATGGATATCATCAGGCTCATCATCAGGCTCATCATCTGGTGTATCAGAGATGTTTTCCGAGTCCAGTTCGCACATTTGTGCATCCGGGACGTGATCCTGGGAAGACGTTTCTTCAGGAACTGTCAATGAGCGGCCATCGGTTTCTTCATCGTACATAATTTCCTTCGATATATATAAGTTACTATCATTGCAGTCATCATGCTGATAACATAAACCCTGCACTGATTGAGATCCAAGCGGTAGAGACTGACCATTGCAAATATTTTCACCCAATGCTTTATGACGCCTGCGACTACGCTTTGGTGGGAGAGGATTTGGAGAAGCTCGATAACAATTGTATCGCTTTCGTTTGTTGCCAATATTAGGATTCATAGCTTCAGTTCATTGTCCCTTCTTTCACGAATTAATGTTGTTGTTTGGTACCAGGTGAAATAGAAAGGAGATCACAGAAGCGACGTAATTGGTCAAACGCAGTCACCGGAACAAGAGCAGCGACCTGATTGGACAAGGTGATTTAAGCAGAGTCCAGCGTCCTTTTTGAAGATCATTATCGATCACAGATTGCTGTTTTGAGAGCACGCTGGTTTTGTCTTATATCAAAGGATTTTAAACGCAATTAGTAGTAAATTGACTTGAATAAAACATGGTTGGTAGAGGCAATAGAGTAACAAAAGCTCCAACACGCTTCAGGGATGACAATGGTGAGTAATCTTATTAGTATTCTCGGGTCAAAACTAGCTTTTAATACCGAACGGCGAACGCTTATTTCGCAGCACTAGTGCCAACTGGTCGTCTAGTAAATACTTTTTCTTATCTTAACGTCTCTTCTAGATTTTTATCTCATTACATTTACTGACCATGGAATCAAAAGAGTAGTGAGTCGGGACAAAATAAAGATCGAAGATGAAGTTGTTGAAGTTGGCACGGCATGTGAGGCGTATTGGGTAACGATTTTGTAGTTAACATTACTACCCTACAGTTCTGTACTAACTTTATAGTTTTCCTCGTAGTGCATTGAAGTTAGTATTTTGTTTTTTAAAGCAGTTTGAGATTGAGTTTAGTGTATACCAGGTGTATACTCCGGGCATAAAAGGCGCCAAAATCACCGGGGTTTTCGCCCCGGCCATATTGGACGAGTACGAAAGCGGGGAATTGGAAACTAATTTATGAACGTGTCATGGTTTTTGTGTGTGCAAATACTACGAGGTGCCATTCCCTACAACTTTATAAATGCAGCTACAATTTTATAAAATGCAGCTGCAATTTATAAAATGCAGCCAACAACTTTATAAAATGCTGCCTGCAATTTTATAAAATGCAGCCTACAATTTTATAAAATGCAGCTACAATTTATCTATTTTTCTTCGAAAACCCGTTCCTCATGTTGTAAGCCACAAACTACTGGAATTGTTAAAGCATCGTAAGCAGTAAATTATTAGGGGTTAGGGTTAGGATCTTTGTTGTTTTGGGGTTGATTACAATCAGTAATTTGCTGCTTACAATGCTTTAACAATGCATTGTAAGCAGTAAATTATTGGATTGTAATCAACCCCAAAACAACAAAGATCCTAACCCCCTAATAATTTACTGCTTACAATGCTTTAACAATTCCAGTAGTTTGTGGCTTACAACGTGAGGAACAGGTGTTCGAAGAAAGATTGATAAATTGTAGCTGCATTTTATAAAATTGTAGCTGCATTTTATAAAATTGTAGGCTGCATTTTATAAAATTGTAGGCAGCATTTTATAAAGTTTTGGCTGCATTTTATAAATTGTAGCTGCATTTTATAAAATTGTAGCTACATTTTATAAAGTTGTAGGCTGCATTTTATAAATTGCAGAGTGCTTAATTTTGGCGGGAATGGCACCTCATAAAATACCAGTAGTATAAATTTTGAAAAGAACAAGAAAAGTGCCAGCATTCTCCTTGTTTTTCAAAGTTATTACAAGAAACTATTACATTTTTTACTTGGCCTAATAATTACAGAAACCACCCTAGGGTCACAAGCCTTTAATCAGTTAGCCAGACTGCTCATACTTGTACTGCTATTTATAGTAAAGTGAATTTTTTATCTATTATATAATGTAGATTCATATGAGAATTTGTTAAAAATAATGAACCGAAAGAAATCAATGCAAGCCAATTCCATGCTAGCTGATTCAACTCGAAAGGGTGGAAAAGAAAGCGACAAAGAGAATAACCAACAACCATGTGCCAAAAATAATGTAACTAGGAAGAGAAAGGTACAAGAGAATGAAGTGGAGGAGACAGATGGGAAAAAAAGAAAAAAAGAGCAACAGAAAGAAGTCAAAAGGAAAAATAAAGAAGAACAAAAGTATAAAAGGCAAGCTATCCAAAAGAAAAGAGCAGAGCAGCTTTATGAACTTCAAAACAATTGGCTAGAAAAAAAGATATCAAAGGAAAAGGAACTGCATTCTAAATTTGCAGACAATCATTCTGATGAGAGTGGTGATAGTGCTGATGAATTTGATAAAGAAATCGAGAGTGCAGATAATGAAGAGGAAGAGACCACTCATCGACCAACTAAACTTGGAAATTCTACAAGGAAGCACATCACTCCAAGATCATCTCTACTCCACAGAGATTCTTCGCCCTTGCCTTCATTATCAAACAGTGCCAACACTACCCCAAGCAGTCAAGGAACTTCACGGGCACAGCTTATGTTCCAGCCGAGTACTCCTCTACCAACTTCACTTGGAAATTCTACAAGGCAGCAGCACATCACTCCAAGGTCATCTCTACTCCACAAAGATTATTCGCCCTTGCCTTCATTATCAAACAGTGCCAACACTACCCCAAGCAGTCAAGGAACTTCACGGGCACAGCTTATGTTCCAGCCGACCACTCATCTACCAACTTCACTTGGAAATTCTACAAGACAGCAGCACATCACTCCAAGGTCATCTCTACTCCACAAAGGTTCTTCGCCCTTGCCTTCATTATCACGCAGTGCCAACACTACCTCAAGCAGTCAAGGGACTCCACGCACGCCTTCTCCACCATTTGTGTGTAGTGATGAGGAAACAGAAATAAATTGGGAGGAAAAATATCGACTGTTATACAAGAAGTACATCAATTTGAAAGAAAAAGTTAAAATATTGGAGCAATCAGGCCAAAGAGGTAATTATACAGTATAATTTTTGTAAATGGTTTGAACCTATGAGTGTCAATAGCTTTTGTAGTGTGATATCATTGTGTAGGTTTAAGTGTAGTCTTGAGAAACACTGTTGATGTTGGTGCAACTGACATTTTGACTGCATGTGCAGTAGTTATTCTCAGAGTCAAGTGAAGAATACTTGTCAAATAGGCGAATCTGACAGTTACTCTTCACTTCACTCTGAGTAGGCAAACCTTACAGTTACTCTTTACTTGACTTTGAGGATGAATGTCACCCAGGCAGTTGAAACTTCAACATCAATACTCTTTCTCAAGTCACTACACTAACCATAGATTATCAAACTACTAAATCTATATATAATTTTTATAATTTAATTGCTGGTAAGTATTAAAGGAAGATTTTTTCAAACCACATTGTAAATAAGTCGATTTTCGAGCAACAGTTGTTGCCTTACTGCAAAACTGAGGGATCATCTTAACTATGAAAACAATTTCTGTAGAAAACACTATTGAGTTTCATAATATCATTGCGCATGCCAAGCTTTCTTTATTAATGTTAAAAATGTTGTGTTCGTTTGTGCTACTACATGTAGATTCCTCAAAACAAGGTTTTACAGATGGTGAGAAACCACAGCCTGGAATTCATGAAGCTAGTGTTGCACAAAAATACAAGGTACCGTATATGATAAACTTGAAAAAATATAGTGAATTTATAGCCTCCTCCGCAGGCAACTCTGTGTCTTCCTAGTTGCAATGTTTTCAGTTTTGTGACTTTTTCAGTCTAATGTTTTGGCCGAGCCAAAGAAATAAATAAGAGCGTGCTCTTATTTATTTCTTCGCTCGGCCCACACTTTTATTTATTTCTTTGACTCGGTCAAAACATTATAGACTGAAAAAGTCGCAAAACTGAAAACGTTGCAGCTAGGAAGACACAGAGTTGTCTGTGGAGGAGCTTAGTGAATTTATTACCTTTGAATTATATTATTTTAACACTTTGCCTCCAAGGGATTCTCCATTGATGAATAAAATCATCTGGCATTACATAGAGTAAAATTATCTGGCATTAGACAGGGTTAAATTTAGGGGTGATCCGGATAGTGCTTTTTACTATCTGAACGGATTTGCCGTATAGTTAAAAAATATCTGACCGGATATTTTCATAATATAATCTCAGTCCTTATTTTCAATTAGAGTATAGTTATATTGCTATATTTTGACTAGATTCTGGGCTATTACCTGCATTGTGACCAAAATTTGATTCAATGTATTGAAAATCACTTATCCATCTTTCAATTTAGGGTTTGAGCCTGCAGTTACCAATAACAATGTTATAACTGCAGTCTCAAATAATACTGTACAGATAATTTGAAAGTATAAATATGAAAAATTGAAAAAGAAATGATTAATCCAACTTGTTTTAATGGTCTCTAAACATGCATGAAAAATATATATGAAATTATAAATTAGTAAGCTTCGTATAAAATAGATTAATAGATCTTATAAATATAAACAAATTGAAGCGATGTTATGGAAACGTGTTAAGTTGTTATTAAAGTGTTAACTGTTATGAGCAACTTTGTGTAGGAGCTGAACTTATTTTTTGCAAGCTACTGTAATATTGTTTGTCTGTTTAAGAAGATAGTTAACCATAACCAGCAATACTGGAACAGTAAACAAACTCAATATTGCTATTTTGTTGACATGTACATGTATTAAAGATGTCTATTTTTATTATATTTGAATAATTAACAGAAATTTAATATGCCTTAGAAAACTGTCAAAAACAAATTATCAGGCCAGATAGTAGAAAATATCTGGCCGGATACTAAATCTGGTGTACCTCTAGTAAAATTATAATTAAAATTCCCTTTAAACATAGAGTGCTCGCATAAAAAGGGAAGCCCCTCACCCTTGAAACAATGGAGTCTTTGAAATTTTAAAAATCAATTCAAATAATGGAGTCTCAAAACAATGGAGAAAATGGTGTTTTGATTACTTCTCATTTCTCTTCGTTTCCTACTTTTCTGACCAATCACAGTAATTGAACTAATTATGATTGGCACAGTGAGCAAAACACCACCAATATATGTAAGCACTCTGGAGCAAGGGCACATCAGAGCTCATTGCTTGGGAGTGTGCCCTTATTGTGAGGATAAGCTGGATATCACTTATGTGACAACATTCAATTCTTATGTATTTGTTTTATTGTACTCTTCAGATGATAGAGCTGTGTCCAGGAGGTGGGGTGTATTGGTATATTGCCAACAAAAATTGTGCGTTGTCAAGCACAAAATCTGCCGGGGAGCTGACAGCGTATTTAATGATACGTTTTTCTCAAAAGAGTTATGGCTGTTTCTAATATGAAAGGAGGAGGACACAAGGGCTATAAGCAGCTCAAACCTGGAATTATTAGTGCTATGAAAGGTAGGCTTTACTGGAAGATTAAGTACTTTTTTATGGTCTGCTAATTAATTAAAAATATAGCATGTACTCAACATGCATTCTTATTGGTTAATATCTGTGTTAGCCAGCATTAAAGGGTAAGGTTGTATCAGGGCTTATTACTTGGTAAAATCATTTGGCATATATTAACCAGAGTAAAATGCTAAACTGTCCATTGCCCTTATTTAATTGGTAAGTATCAATTTTAAGCCTGTAACATATCGCACATGTTTGTATTAGCGGAAATCCATTATAAAAGAATCTCTTACACTGTACTGTAAATCTTGTCCTGGCTCAAATTAGAAAAAATGTACTGCCTATGACCCAAATACATGTGTTTCAATTTGAAGACATAAAAATATATAACAACTAACAAGCCTGTTTTAATTTTTCCAGGTTTTGTGCTTGATGATAGCAATTATGGAAAGGGAGCAGCAATGCCGTTTTGCAAGACAGTGCAAGATAAATGCTGCAGTGCTCGAAGAGGAGTAACAAAGATGCAAAGCCAAGCTTAGCATATATTATAAACTCTGATTTTCTCATTTTTTTAAACTTTATCATTAATTTAACTTGTTTTAACTTTTTGAATAATCTATTTATAATATAAACTTATTTATTTGTTATCTATTTATTTACTTAATTATTAAACCTTAAACTGATTCATTCAATAAATAGTTCACTTTGTATATTTAATGATGTGAGTGTTTTTAATCAGTCTTTATATTATTGTCAAGTTTTGGTCAATCATTCTTCTGCCAAGTAGCACCGGGTGCATATATTGCAACAGATTACAACAGGTTGAGCTACCTGGAGACGAGGCGGGTGAAATTGTTAAAATATAAGGCAGTTATGCAACATAGCTGTACTTGCAGACAATTCACAGATATACTGAACAGATGTTTGACAGATATTTTTATTATCTGTGGAACAATATCTGTAACATATCTGTAACAGATATATGTCACAGATATATGTCACATATGTGTTACAGATATGTTAAAGTGGCCAAATTCCTATATGTTACATATATGTGACAGATGTTTTATACATATATTTTGCAGATATGCTACAGTGCTGATGCATATATCTGCAGCATATCTGTCAGTTTGGTAAGGGTGCAGTCCCTTAGTTTAAGTGAAAACATCTTATTGTACTTGTCTTCGTTGATCTCAGAGTCATTCGATTGAAATTCAACGGGAGTTATTTCGCTGATGAATTTTTGCAAGGGTATGACGTCTGACAACAAAAAGCAGTTCAGAAAACTATAGTACGATAAAGCATCATTGGACTTTGTAGAATCCATCATATGTACTAGTTTATGCAGGTTCAAAATATCTCATAAATACGGTAGCACAAGAATATACGTCCGCACTCGATATAAATAGATAGATAGACAAACATGCAGACAGACAGACAAACATGCAGACAGACAGACAGACAAACATGCAGACAGACAGACAGACAGACAAACATGCAGACAGACAGACAGACAAACATGCAGACAGACAGACAGACAGACAGACAGACAGACAGACAGACAGACAGAATGTATTTAAACTCGGAATCTCGATCAATTTACATTGCTTTGCACGAGAGCCGAAAAATAATACAAAAAAATGGTCTATTGTATTTACAAGTTGTAAGTACTAAGTATATACGTTAGGAACTGAATGATGATAATTTATGTTTGAAAGATGTTAAAGTATTTTGCAGCTTTGTTGCCAATGGTAATTCATTCCATAATTTTGCTCCAGAAAACTTAAAACTCTTTCTTAAATGTTCGGTATTAGGTTTTGGTAGTATAACATTCGTATCTCTTTCTCCGAGGTCATACCTCAGAGAAGTTGAGTTAAGTTGGAATTGGTCTACAAGATACGATGGAGCTAGACCATTCAAAACTTTAAACATCATAATAGCTTTATGTTTTAAGCGCGCCTGCAAGCAAGCGTTTCTCAAACCGAGATTTTCTCTTAAAATAAGCGATATGATGTCAAAACCAACTTCACAAATAACACGGGCAGACCTATTTTGTAATTTGTGCAACCTAATTGCCTGTGACAAAGATAAATTATCCCAGACAATATCACAGTAGTCAAAAATTGGTTGAATTAAATAATTGTAGATAGTGATGGCGGTTTCTTTGTCAACAAAAGGTCTAGCTTGTTTAAGACCCCTATAAATTTGCTCTGTCCAAGCAAGTCTCTGGTCTATATAGACACCGAGAGACTTACTAGAACTAACCCTTTTAATAGGTTGGTTGTTTATGAAAGCGAAGGGCATATCACTAATTTTGTTCAGTTTGTCATCAGATCCAATAAACATATGTTCACTTTTAGCCACATTTATGCTTAATTTGTTTGCCAAAAGCCATTCATTAATATTGTTCAAGTCATAGTTTGTTGCTTGAATAATTTCATTGAATGATGATCCTGTTGTTGTTATGGTGGTGTCAGCATACATACGTAGATTAGAAAAATCCAAACAATACGGCAGGTCATTAATATAAATGAGAAATAACAGTGGTCCAAGTCACCACAAGTAATATTCCTGGGGGTTGATAAATTACCATTAACAAAGCACCGCTGTTTACGATTACTCAGGTATGAACTAGAAATACGTTATACGCAACACCCCTTGCCCGCTTACTGTTTGAAACTTTTATAGCGTAGTTGCTAATTTATTACTGTAATACAGTACTGTAGTTCTTTTACTTGAATTAGGTATTAGCCCATTTATTTGCAAAACTGAATAGATTTGCAGTGGACAATATCTCTGAGAGCTTTGTGTTGTTTGAAACTAAATAGTGTAAACTGAACGGAATAGTTTACAGAGAAGTTTACTGCTGTTTCTACCAAAAATCACTATGAAAGAAATTACAGTACTTGTCTCGCACTATTGATGACTCATCAAGGCCGGCGAGAGAAAAACCCGGGTCCCAGGACTGACATGTGTACCTCTCCCCTAAATTTCCATGAGATGTATATATGGTAGTAACGGTTTTGACCGAGATCTGGATAACTCTTATTAGTATCAACCAACTAGTGGTCTATTACAAATTCGGCATTCTGATTGGCTGAGCTACTCACTGTCTATTGGTGATAGACGGTGAGTAGCGTTACCCAATCACAAATCTTCTTATGTTGGAATATTCCTATCCTGACCAATCAGAAGCCGCGACATATTCAAGCTGCACGGCCAAACCTGGAATCTAGTCCAAACATGGCGTCCGCTAAAATTTATATACGAGTGATGAAATCATGAAAACATTGGCCCGAAAGTAATGGCAAATTGTTCAGTTTGACATTTTCGAATAAGAAAATGAATTCGCTTATGCCTATGGAGTATATCTATACCAAATGTGAAGCAAAGTAATTACAATCTCGTTTTTTGTGAGCGATTGTTTATCATGTGTCATCGAGCAACTCTACATTTTGAATGGGGAGACTTCTACAAACAAAAAGGTAAAACTATCTTAAAATTTGGAACAATGTTAGAAAGGTTGTTATGGTTGATACTAAAACAATTAGACAACTCGCCCTCGTTGTCTATGAGCAGATAGTCAACTCGGGCTTCGCCCTCGTTGACTATCTGCTCTTATTATATACACAAGCTCTGGATATGAGCTATTCTGCAATCTGATTGGTTCCTCTACTACTAGGCTATCAGCTCATATCCTACTAGTAGAGAAATCTAGCAAAATGGCTGCCAGATTTTCAGAATTAAACGAAGAAGAAATTCAAGTTTTACTGGGAAATAGTACACCAAAATGCTCACAGAAAGCAACCAAATTCGGAATGAAAGTATTTGACGGTAGATAGAACAACTAGATTTTACAAAAAGCTCTCCAAATTTCATATTTTTAGAAAAACAGCGACGTTTAAAGTGGCGTTGCTAGAAATATTTTAGCCTTCAAAAAATTAAATTTTAGCGTTTCTACTTGGTTTACGAATGAATTGTTTATGAGTTCAAAGAAATTTGACAAGTACATAAAAGAAATGTCCAAAACAAAGTTAAATTCTTGCTTAATAAAGCAATTTCACATTTCTGCTAAGGCAGAAAGATGGCTTGTAAATAAAAACAACAATGAAGTTCATTAGAGCTGCCATTTAGATTTCTCAAAAAACGTCAAACAAAGGTTTTAGCATAATTGGTGACCCTACCTTTGCTGAAGCTAACCATATTCTTGAAGCTTTCGTCAAAGACTTGAGAAAGTCTGGCAAAATAGCTGGAGTAGTCTACAAAAAAACCATTTCAAAAGAGCAAAAGGCGGCCTCGGCAACACCGAAGATGAGTCCTACGGCAAAATCTTCCGTATTCGAGACTCAAGCATCCGCCCTGTCGAGAGATAGTCTAATTGGCGCGGGTCGCGGGTCGCGGGTAAATTGTCGCGGGTCGCGGGTTATTGTCGCGGGTCGCGGGTAATTGTCGCGGGTCGCGGATAATTGTCGCGGGTCGCGGGTAATTAGCGCGCGTCGCGGGTAATTGTTCCGGCTTTATTTTCTCCTGGTGTTTTTCCTCCGATTCGTTTACCGGGGGTAGACCATGGTTAGACCATGGTTATTACAAATAAGTCAAAATGTAAATGCAATAATCTTAATTAGATGTACGTATGTTTCAGTCGTTCACGCACAGGGAATGAACCGTGAAGTATCACGCGTAAATGCCTTTTAAACGCTGTGACAAGTATATTTCTTCGACAAAGTCTCTATCATTTATATAAGCCTGTCTGGAGCTCCGATTTGAGCTAGACACTCAAGATTTGATTTTAGCCTACCGACATTCATCGATTCTCATTTCGAATAATATTTATCCATGGCTATGCTATAATCGAACCTTTATTTGTATAAGTAAAGCGTTTTAAAAGCGCCTTATATAATTAAACACATTTGTAGTTGAGACAACAAGCAACGTTATGCTTTATAACGTAACGCCAAATTCTGATTGTCTCTTTTGACCAAGGGTTAAACGCGCGCAGAAAATTCTTGCAAAGCTAGCCGTGTTATGGTGCGAGATAAAAACCTGCACAGTCAATATATGTGATCACTGGCAGGTCTTTAATTTTAACGATACTCGACACAATATTGAATCTGCCTTCAAAACGTTTCTGTAGCATCTGGCGTCATATCAGTGCGATGTTAATAGAAAGAGAGACATGGTTTGGAAGGCTGAAGTGAACTATTTCGATCTTAACAGTTTTTGGTCAGACGATACATGGACGATCGTCAAGCTCGTATCCTCAGAAAAATGATTCTGAGCCCCGGACAGGAATCGAACCTGTAACCTGTAAGTTTTTGGTCCGTTGAAAGATATAGTAACAACAAGTTTATCTGCAAATTTCAACATCGCTGCTTTCTATACTTATTGAGATTTGGGCGATAAAACTTTCATATCACTAAGGGGGCCTTTACACGAGCCCGGGTTGGGAGCCAACCCGCGAATAAACTACTGTTAGCGTTTACACGATAGCCGGGTCAACCCGCCTAGCCGGGTTGGCGAGGTGTTAAGGTGTGAGATTTTTGTCAATTTCTTCATGTAAACACGGGTTGACTTGACCCGGGCTCGTGTAAAGTGTCACCCAGGCGCTCACGAGAAAGCTCTGACGCTGACGTGCGTATCTTTCGCGGGCGAATTTTGTTTGTTTTCATTTCAAGTCTCATGTGCAGTCATGGCAATCGAGCGCTCGCAAAGAAAAGAATCCTAAACCTTTATGGCAGTGGTGTAGTGCCAAGGTCGAGTATTTGATAGTCTGTGTCAAGGAATACAAATCTGAGATGGACTACAAAAATATCGATTTCAATTCAGATGTCGTTGCCTTGTATTCTCGTCTACGCGAACGCATGGCATAGCATTGATGTTGAAGACTTTGGCCCCGTGGAATTGCCAGTGAATGAGGGACAGTATATAGACGAAATGACGAGAGAAGAGGAGAAGAAAGCTTTCGTAATTTGTTTTTTTGGTTTTGGAGTAGGTAATGGGAACCACAATGATGTCCTATATATGTAAATGTAGAAAACTATTGGGACGGGGATTGTAACAATAAGCGCATTTAGCCACTGACTATAATACGTAATTATCATATTGCAACGCGCGCTGGACATGAATAAAATACAGAAACAGAGAGTAAAGATGCGTATAATTGTATAGTGCATAGCGTATTACATGCGAATACTTTTGATAGTATCCAACATGGCCAGGTCGTAGGCAGTTGCGAGTTGCTGTTGCTGCTGAATGATGAGCCATAATAAAATCCAGTACAATTGGACAACGGCTAAAAGCAGAAAAAGTATAGCCGAAGCAGAAACAATGATTTTACGACGTTTTTCAGCATCACTAGCCGGGCCCGTATTGTTGTCCGCCATCTTGTCTAGTGAATCCCGCCAAAATAAACTCGACACCAGAGCTTTCCTCGGACAGAAAAACATTTCCAACCCGGGTTGAGCAAGGCTGACCCGGGTTGGAAAAAATTGTCTCAAATAGCAGCCAACCCGGGTTCATGTAAACACGAAAAAAGAATAACCATGGGGGGTTGGCTTCCAACCCGGGTCAGCTTACCCGGGTTCATGTAAAGGTACCCTAAGGGCCAAAACTAAAGATTAAGGCAGAAGGACAATGAATTTGTGTTTGCTCTCCTACAGTGAGTCTTGACAGAATTTACACCTTGAGATGGGTGTCAATTGATATGCCGAATTCATGTGGTCATTTTGCGCTTTTTTCACGCTCGCCACTTCCAACTAGCACTTGGACGTTTGACAAATTATACGAAGCACACCAAATATAACTATTATCTCGATTCTTCTTCTTCAATGTTTTGCCTTCCGAAACCTCCTTGCCAGTTATAGAATGGTTTATTTGGGTATCGATTATTTTGAAGACTTTCAATTGATCGCCATGTATTTCACCCTATTCGGCCCTCACGCACTAGCAGGCTGCAGGCTGATACGGGAGTTAGATTTGGGGCAGATTCAATATTGTGTCGAGTATCGTTAAAATTAAAGACCTGCCAGTGATCACATATATTGACTGTGCAGGTTTTTATCTCGCACCATAACACGGCTAGCTTTGCAAGAATTTTCTGCGCGCGTTTAACCCTTGGTCAAAAGCGACAATCAGAATTTGGCGTTATGTTATAAAGCATAACGTTGCTTGTTGTCTCATCTACAAATGTGTTTAATTATATAAGGCGCTTTTAAAACGCTTTACTTATACAAATAAAGGTTCGATAATATTATTCGAAATGAGAATCGATGAATGTCGGTAGGCCAGAATGAAATCTTGAGTGTCTAGCTCAAATCGGAGCTCCAGACAGGCTTATATAAATGATAGAGACTTTGTCAAAGAAATATACTTGTCACAGCGTTTTAAAACTATTTACGCGTGATACTTCACGGTTCATTCCCTGTGCGACGACTGAAACATACGCACGACTGAAACATATTCAACGACTGAAACATACGCACCTCTAATTAAGATTATTGCATTTACATTTTGACTTATTTGTAATAACCATGGTCTACCCCCGGTAAACGAATCGGAGGAAAAACACCAGGAGAAAATAAAGCCGGAACAATTACCCACGACGCGCGCTAATTACCCGCGACCCGCGACAATTACCCGCGACCCGCGACAATTACCCGCGACCCGCGACAATAACCCGCGACAATTTACCCGCGACCCGCGACCCGCGCCAATTAGACTATCTCCCCTGTCGAACCCATCCAAAAATACTTGAATCATCTAAATCATGCCTGTGAAAGTCTCTTTCAGCGTCCAAATGATTCAAAATGCAATAAGTTTGATGCAACATGAACGGGATTCGGCAGTCGGCGAAGCTCCACGACAAAAAGTACAGTGTTCAACTTTCACCATTGCAATGTGAACATTTACAACTGACTTTGCTGAAGTGTTTTTTTTGATCGGTAAAGTGGTTTTGCAGAGCGAAACTTTCTTCGTTCAAACTGTTTATAATATGAATGCCTTCCATGAGTGATTGATCGGCGTTTCACTTTCACGTGACATAATTTAATTATTCATATTTTGTCTTCATTACGCATGACGGATGTTGAGAGAAAATTTAAAAATCTATTCAATTACTTGTATAATATAAACTTGCAATTTTATGTTGTTCATATCCAGAGCTTGTGTATATAATAAAACAGTTATTCCACTCACTCTCGTCGTATATGGCTGAAAGCCGACTCGGCTAGCGCCTCGTCGGCTATCAGCTCATATACGACTCGAGTTCGTGGAATAACTGCTAAATATCATGCGTAAGCCGAATCCAATAATTGTTTTATTATACATTGTTCAAGATAGTTTTACTAAAAATATACAAACAAATCTACTACAAGCATTTTTTATTTTGTAATTTTCGCGCGCTTGGTCCTAGTGACGTCATCAGCGTTCAATAATTTTTGTTTTGGACAACTCCGTGCAATAATTCACAGTATTCAACAGAAATGAGGTCGTACCTGCCAGAGATTGAGAATTCACTTGAGTATGTTGACCAATAAGAAACGAGAATGAAGTTTGAATGTATAATAAATGCTTTTAGCCAGCGGAATTGGGAACAGTGTTGAGATGAATGGGTACTTCGTGTTACCGATAGGTACGCATAATGGTTGCAACATTTCATTGGTCTGCAGAATACACCAATCACAAATGAATGACGTGGCGATGTGGCCGGGCTCCTTGCAAGGTCCCGGGCATCCCCCCCTTTCACAGACCTTGTGATTCATGAAATAATCAACTCAGTAGTATAAAAAGACACCAAAGGCTGTTAAAGAATGAATATTCAAATGTCTAGGGGTGCATATAGTGCAAATGTATAGGCGTCAATTTGGTTTTAATAAGACATATTAGGGATTCTAATCTTTCCTAAGTCTGGACATGAAACTAATCGGTTAATAGAAACCCTCGGATTGTTATAGCATGCTAGTTAAAGAGTGAGTGTCAGGGTAGTGCTTTGCGCGCTTGTGTTTTTGTTTTCATACGAATTGATTGCAGTGCATCGCATCGTTAGAACTATAATTTGCATGTGAACTCTAGATTTATTTGGAAATGTTGAAATTGGAGTCCGATCCTGACTTCGGGGCGTTATGAAGTTAATGTTCAAGACGATTTGAACAGTTGCGGTTCGCTTGTTTGTGAACCACTGCGGGCCACGCACAACGCCGTTTCTGACGAACAAGCTGGCCCGGATGGCTTTAGTTCCTGAATCTTTGCAAATTCAAATGAACAAAACATCAAAAGAAACAAAATATATTTCTTTACTAGTCACTCATCAAACACTTCCATTCGCAAACTTATTCGCGCTGTTTCAGCAGCATAACCCGGCCTTCCACGCTTCGGAGGTGAAGCGCTCGTAGCAGCTTCTATGTATCGAAAAGATTACTATAGTAAATGATCAATTTACGAAAAATATCACAATTATTGATCACTCAGGTATATTTACTTCTTAGAAAACTTGAAAATAGATCATTTATAAGAAGGATTGATCAAATATCGATGGATTCGTTTGTGAACTGAAATAGGCGTCCCATAAAATGGCCGCCAAGAAGAAAACAAGCGCGCAAAGCACTACCCTGACACTCACTCTTTAAAAAATGTCTTGAAGGCATTTTACCACCATTTCTAAAGAACAATTTTAATCTCAATGAATCTGTTCATTGCATACATGTAGGAGCATCATCTATTGTCTTAATTGACAATACTGCATTTGTAGGATTTATACAACTTTCAAATTATAACTAGAAATACGTATACGCAACAACCCCTCGCCCAATTGCTGTTTGAAACTTACGTACAGTACTTCTTTTAGTTCTAAATTACTTAAATTAGATAATAGCCACTTCATTTGCCAAACTAAATAAATTTTCAGTGGATAATATCTCTCAGAGCTTTGTATTGTCTGAATTTAATTGTTTCATAGGACATCAAAATAAATACATGAAGCCCAAACATTTTAATTTTTGAGTGCAGCAACAGAATAGTGGGGGTCTACTGATGATTCTACCATCAATCACTAAGAAAGAAATTACTTTTATCACAATATTGATGACTCACGCAATAATCAATGCAGTATTTAGTATATAGACACCAAAGGCTGTTGAAGGAAGAAAGTGCATCTCTATCATACAATGAGTGTCCTTTAAAAAAATCAAATTCGTTCAAATGTCTACAGTACGGATGCATATAGTGCAAATGTATAGGGGTTCATTCAAATTAGATTTACTAAGACGTATTAGGGATTCTACTCCAATTGTTGGTGTGGATATATTACTGTATATACAGTAAGTTGATAATTCTAGGAATATGGATAACTAAATATTGATGGTGATAATCAGAAGTCTCTAGGCATGTCAGGGAAACTGATCTTTCCTAAGTCGGGACTTGAAACTGATTGGTTAATAGAAATCCCAAGTTTTGTACTTCTTGTATTAGAAGCAAGTTACATTGTGTAATGCTAGTTAGGAAATTCCATGGCATTTTAACATCATATCTACCAGTAATTAAAAGAGCTATTTTCCATGTTTCAATTAATCTGTTCATACATGTTATAGCACCATTATCTATTGCCTTAATTGACAAATATATGTGAAGGATATACAACGTTTGAGTTAAAATTAGTTTTTGTAACAATAGTATATGGGGGTGTTTTTATCCAAGATTGGCATGATGATCCCCTCATCCTGGCTTCGGCTCCAGCGTACACTGACTCCACAATATTTACCACTGACTCCCTTGGGAGCTCCAATGCTCCTCATTGATTCAAACATCTCCTTTAACGGGACCCTATCGAAAGCCTTGGTGAAATCAACGAAAGCGCAATAGAACTTTTCCTTCTTTCTCATACTTGCTTCTGATATCTCTTTCATTAACATAATCGCCTCCGTGGTCCCTCTTCCAGGTCTGAAACCGTATTGTGCCTCACTCTGCGTTTCTTCACTCCATCGATACAACCTATTCCCGGCAATCATCATTAACACTTTGGACATCAGACTGATTATTGCTATCGTCCGGTGACCACCGCATTCCAACTTTGATTTGCCGGGTTTTGGTATCTTCACAAACTCACTTCTTTTCCAGTTAGTCGGTACAACTCCGCTTCTCCAAACTTCGTTTATGCCTTCATGCACTGCGTCGACCACCTTCTCTCCGCCATACTTCAACAATTCCGCAGCCAGGCCATCTGTATCTTCTGATTTTCCATTCTTCATCTTTCGTATGACGTCCTCCACTTCACACCTCAACACATCTAGGTTATCTGTTCTCACGTCTCTATCTATATCATTTAGGCCATTGTCCGAGTCGCTCCGAAACAGTTCTACCATATATTCCTCCCATCTTCGGTCTATCTTTACGTCATCTGTCAACAGGTTTCCCTCCTTATCCCTTATCCCTTTTAATCGTCTCTCTCTCTTCTGGCCCGTGATTCTCTTTATTGTCGCGAACATTGCCTTACTCTGATGTCTCCTATCCATTTCTTCAATATGAGCGCATTGTTCGTTCAACCATTTCTCTTTCTCCTCTCTACACCTTTTCTTGACTGCGTTACTGAGGTCCTTGTACTCTCTAGACTTCTTTCCCTTCAGATTCCCGTTTTTTTGTTTTCTCAGAACTAGTTCTAACGTTTCCTTCGACACATACGGTTTTAAAGCCCTAGGTCGCTCTTTCACCGCGATAACCATAGCCACTTGATAAAAACACCACTTGGCTGTAGACAAGGATGCCCTCTTTCCCCCCTACTGTTCAACAGCTATCTGGAAGCAATAATCCGACAAATGGAGCTGAAAGGCGGGGTAAGGATAGGAGGGACGTTGATTCAGGAAGTAAGGTATGCGGACGATGTGTTATTGGTGACGACGACCCGACAAGAGTTGGAACAGAACCTGAAGGAGTTTAGAGATGTATGTACGAGGAATGGAATGGAAGTGAACTGGGGCAAAACAAAGGTCATGGTGATACAAGGAGATGATGACGACCGAGAAGAAGTAAACATCGGAAACGAGAGAGTGGAAGTGGTGCAGAGTTTCCAATATTTGGGACGGATTTTTAGTGAAGATGGTGGAGACATGAAAGAACTGAGAAGAAGATGTGCAATGGTGAAGGCTAATCTATGGAGGATGTCGAAGATAATCGGAAGTGGGAAAGTATCGAAAGATACAAAGGATAGAATCTTTAATTGTATATGTTTATCGAAGCTAATGTACGGGTGTGAGAGTTGGAGAATGAATGAATTGGAAAAGAGGATGATTAATGCTGTGGAGTCATGCTATGCGAGGTTGAAAGGAAATGTGAAATGGACAGACATGCGGACAAATACATCGGTCTTTGAGCAAGTAGAAATGGAACAGGGTGAATTGTTAAAAAGAGTGATCCGAAGAAAAGCGACGTTTGTGGGACACATATCGAGGATGAACGACGATCGGTTGCTGAAGAGAGTATGGGAGATAAGGGATGGACAACGAGAAATGAAGAGGGGACGACGGCGAACGGAGGTGGATGCGGACGTGACCAAGATGTTTGGTGATTACAAGGATGTAAAGGAGAGAGCGAGAGATAGAGAGAAATGGAGGGAAGACATCAGGATGGGTGAAATGCCAAAACCTAAGAGAACTGTGTTTTCAATGACATTGCGGAGTCAACGGGGGAAACCCCAGGACTAGTTATTATTATTATTTATTATATGGGGGTCTTGTTTTCTAACAAATTACAGTTGTTACAAATTTCAACACATATTCATAAATATACAGTACATACCAGTGTTAGCATTGAAGGGGCTATCCTGTATAAATATTATTGTATTATTATTGTATTATTATTATTATTATTATTATTATTATTATGGTCAGGAAAAAGAAAATCAAATGCTACTAAACCGTTTTACCATCTGGTGTCAGTGGGCCAATATGATTATACGTGTAGATAAATGCTCAACATTTGGAATTAAAAAAGAACCAACAAAATCCGTTCAATATCTCCCTAAACTGTTTGTAAATAGCTGTTTTATACCACGTGTTGAGAATGGTAAATCCTTTCGATACTTCTGTCGCTACTTTAACTTCAATATGTCTGACGAAGATCACAAATCTGAATTATATGACACACTGACTAATACCATGAATGAAATATCATTTTGATAGTGCCCGCGATACTCCATCAGTTGGCACATGCTCTACTGCTAAATCTGGGTTGACCCTTCATGTTTCGCTGTCACCAATATAATTAGTTTAATCTCCATAAGTAGTAATCTAGTAAGTATCTAGTAATATAGTAATCTAGTAATATAGTAATTAATAGTAATCTAGTAATAGTAATCTAGTAATAGTAATCTAGTAAGCTCTAGTAATCTAGTAAGCTCTAGTAATCTAGTAAGCTCTAGTAAGCTCTAGTAAGCTCTAGTAAGCTCTAGTAAGCTCTGGTAATCTAGTAAGCTCTAGTAATCTAGTAAGCTCTGGTAATCTAGTAAGGTCTAGTAATCTAGTAAGCTCTAGTAAGCTCTAGTAAGCTCTAGTAATCTAGTAAGCTCTAGTAATCTAGTAAGCTCTGGTAATCTAGTAATAGTAATCTAGTAATAGTAATCTAGTAATAGTAATCTAGTAATAGTAATCTAGTAATAGTAATCTAGTAATAGTAATCTAGTAATAGTAATCTAGTAATAGTAATCTAGTAATAGTAATCTAGTAATAGTAATCTAGTAAGCTCTAGTAATCTAGTAATAGTAATCTAGTAAGCTCTGGTAATCTAGTAATAGTAATCTAGTAATAGTAATCTAGTAATAGTAATCTAGTAATAGTAATCTAGTAAGCTCTGGTAATCTAGTAATAGTAATCTAGTAATAGTAATCTAGCAACAGTAATCTAGTAATAGTAATCTAGTAATAGTAATCTAGTAAGCTCTGGTAATCTAGTAATAGTAATCTAGTAATAGTAATCTAGTAATAGTAATCTAGTAACCTCTAGTAATCTAGTAATAGTAATCTAGTAAGCTCTGGTAATCTAGTAATAGTAATCTAGTAATAGTAATCTAGTAATAGTAATCTAGTAATAGTAATCTAGTAATAGTAATCTAGTAATAGTAATCTAGTAATAGTAATCTAGTAATAGTAATCTAGTAATAGTAATCTAGTAAGCTCTAGTAATCTAGTAAGCTCTAGTAATCTAGTAAGCTCTAGTAATCTAGTAAGCTCTAGTAATCTAGTAAGCTCTGGTAATCTAGTAAGCCCTGGTAATCTAGTAAGCTCTAGTAATCTATGAATGAATATATGAATGAATACCATGAATGAAATATCATTTTGATAGTGCCCGCGATACTCCATCAGTTGGCACATGCTCTACTGCTAAATGTGGGTTGACCCTTCATGTTTCGCTGTCACCAATATAATTAGTTTAATCTCCATAAGTAGTAATCTAGTAAGTATCTAGTAATATAGTAATCTAGTAATATAGTAATTAATAGTAATCTAGTAATAGTAATCTAGTAAGCTCTAGTAAGCTCTAGTAATCTAGTAAGCTCTAGTAATCTAGTAAGCTCTGGTAATCTAGTAATAGTAATCTAGTAATAGTAATCTAGTAATAGTAATCTAGTAATAGTAATCTAGTAAGCTCTAGTAATCTAGTAATAGTAATCTAGTAAGCTCTGGTAATCTAGTAATAGTAATCTAGTAATAGTAATCTAGTAATAGTAATCTAGTAATAGTAATCTAGTAATAGTAATCTAGTAAGCTCTGGTAATCTAGTAAGCTCTGGTAATCTAGTAATAGTAATCTAGTAATAGTAATCTAGTAATAGTAATCTAGTAATAGTAATCTAGTAATAGTAATCTAGTAAGCTCTGGTAATCTAGTAATAGTAATCTAGTAATAGTAATCTAGTAATAGTAATCTAGTAATAGTAATCTAGTAACCTCTAGTAATCTAGTAATAGTAATCTAGTAAGCTCTGGTAATCTAGTAATAGTAATCTAGTAATAGTAATCTAGTAATAGTAATCTAGTAATAGTAATCTAGTAATAGTAATCTAGTAATAGTAATCTAGTAATAGTAATCTAGTGAGCTCTAGTAATCTAGTAAGCTCTAGTAATCTAGTAAGCTCTAGTAATCTAGTAAGCTCTAGTAATCTAGTAAGCTCTGGTAATCTAGTAAGCCCTGGTAATCTAGTAAGCCCTAGTAATCTAGTAAGCTCTAGTAATCTAGTAAGCTCTAGTAATCTAGTAAGCTCTAGTAATTTAGTAAGCTCTAGTAATCTCTAGTAATCTAGTAAGCTCTAGTAATCTAGTAAGCTCTAGTAATCTCTAGTAATCTAGTAATCTAGTAAGCTCTAGTAATCTAGTAAGCTCTAGTAATCTAGTAAGCTCTAGTAATCTAGTAAGCTCTGGTAATCTAGTAAGCTCTAGTAATCTCTAGTAATCTAGTAATCTAGTAAGCTCTAGTAATCTAGTAATCTAGTAATCTAGTAAGCTCTAGTAATCTAGTAAGCTCTGGTAATCTAGTAAGCTCTAGTAATCTAGTAAGCTCTGGTAATCTAGTAAGCTCTGGTAATCTAGTAAGCTCTGGTAATCTAGTAAGCTCTAGTAATCTAGTAAGCTCTGGTAATCTACTAAGCTCTAGTAATCTAGTAAGCTCTAGTAATCTAGTAAGCTCTAGTAATCTAGTAAGCTCTAGTAATCTAGTAAGCTCTGGTAATCTAGTAAGCTCTAGTAATCTAGTAAGCTCTGGTAATCTAGTAAGCTCTAGTAATCTAGTAAGCTCTGGTAATCTAGTAAGCTCTGGTAATCTAGTAAGCTCTGGTAATCTAGTAAGCTCTAGTAATCTAGTAAGCTCTGGTAATCTAGTAAGCTCTAGTAATCTAGTAAGCTCTAGTATTCTAGTAAGCTCTAGTAATCTAGGTAATCTCTGGTAATCTAGTAATAGTAATCTAGTAATAGTAATCTAGTAATAGTAATCTAGTAATAGTAATCTAGTAAGCTCTGGTAATCTAGTAATAGTAATCTAGTAATAGTAATCTAGCAATAGTAATCTAGTAATAGTAATCTAGTAATAGTAATCTAGTAAGCTCTGGTAATCTAGTAATAGTAATCTAGTAATAGTAATCTAGTAATAGTAATCTAGTAACCTCTAGTAATCTAGTAATAGTAATCTAGTAAGCTCTGGTAATCTAGTAATAGTAATCTAGTAATAGTAATCTAGTAATAGTAATCTAGTAATAGTAATCTAGTAATAGTAATCTAGTAATAGTAATCTAGTAATAGTAATCTAGTAATAGTAATCTAGTAATATTAATCTAGTAAGCTCTAGTAATCTAGTAAGCTCTAGTAATCTAGTAAGCTCTAGTAATCTAGTAAGCTCTAGTAATCTAGTAAGCTCTGGTAATCTAGTAAGCCCTGGTAATCTAGTAAGCTCTAGTAATCTATGAATGAATATATGAATGAATACCATGAATGAAATATCATTTTGATAGTGCCCGCGATACTCCATCAGTTGGCACATGCTCTACTGCTAAATGTGGGTTGACCCTTCATGTTTCGCTGTCACCAATATAATTAGTTTAATCTCCATAAGTAGTAATCTAGTAAGTATCTAGTAATATAGTAATCTAGTAATATAGTAATTAATAGTAATCTAGTAATAGTAATCTAGTAAGCTCTAGTAAGCTCTAGTAATCTAGTAAGCTCTAGTAATCTAGTAAGCTCTGGTAATCTAGTAATAGTAATCTAGTAATAGTAATCTAGTAATAGTAATCTAGTAATAGTAATCTAGTAAGCTCTAGTAATCTAGTAATAGTAATCTAGTAAGCTCTGGTAATCTAGTAATAGTAATCTAGTAATAGTAATCTAGTAATAGTAATCTAGTAATAGTAATCTAGTAATAGTAATCTAGTAAGCTCTGGTAATCTACAATCTTGGAAAAAATACCTGTAGACTTTGTTAAACTATATCCAAATTTAAGAATATGTTATGAAAATATGCGTGTACCTCCCAAACTCATCCGCTTATTGCCCTAAAATTGCCTCCCCCCTCCCCCCTACCCAATGTTGGTCAAGCTAAAGTCGATTTGCAAGTCATTTCGTCTAAATATACCAACATTGTGTAGGGGGGAGGGGGAAATAGTATAAAAATTCAAAAAGTCTACGATATTTTTTCCATGATTGTCTGAAAAATGAAGACAAGTAATCATTTTCTGAGATTAATTGAACGTGAATTTTCAATATACAAAGTTGAAAAATATATAGAACCATATATAAGGAATATAGTTCAGTGTTTCATTAAATTTTTTTTGATGACAGGGGGGATGGACAGTTTTGGATGTTTTCTGTAGATTATCTGTTTTCAGGTGAAACGTATTTTATTCAATTGGGTTCACGTAATTTACTTTACCTGTTCAATCTTGAAACGTTGACGTGGTTACCTCTGATCAGTATTTGGATGGTAGCATTTTTTCATTTTAGATGCCTAAAAAACTTGCTAAAAGTATCTGTGGAACATTCTGCTCAAATAAGAGCTGCATACCAGCTGTCAAAAATTCGCGGGAAGACGCTTCTAAAAATGTTTCCCCAGTACTCTAAAGCTGTAATTTATAAGCACGCCAAGAAGCCACTAAATAGTGAGCCTGTTTTTGATCAGAGAAAGCAAAATAAAGGCAGACCCACAAAATTATCCGTTCAAGACAAGAGAAGTATAGTGCGCTCGGTAACAAGTCTCCGAGAGAAGGCAGGTTCCTATACGTCAAAGCGAATTCAGCTGGAAAGTGGCGTAAAGCATGTAACCAGTCGAACTATTCGTAATCACTTGAATGAAGAGGGTTAGATTTTTGACATCTTTTAAATGGAGAGGCAGCTAACAGTGCTGCAAAAGGCTTACCTATAGAATATTATCAGTCAGCGTGGTACACATTTGACATTATTTAATATGGTTTCAATGTACATGTACACGCATTTGCCACAAAATGGGTGTTTTCCCCAATGAAGGTCTTTTTATTTTATCAGTAATAAACAGTCTGACTAAAATTACCACATGTTACACCATGTTACACTAAATGTTACACTACATGTTACACTAAAATTGTTATGTCCTACTATAATTATTTACATGTTACAACATGTTACACCTATACTTTTTAAAATAAACTATATTTACTTTAAAAAAAGTAGCTGTAACATGTTGTAACATGTAAAATAATCTAACAATTGAACAGTAACATGCAGTGTAACATGTAGTGTAACATGATGTAACATGCTGTAACATGTAACATAATGTAAGAATACGCATTACGCCATCATCGTATCAAAGCTGGCAGCTGAGCCCGCGAGATAGCCTTGCCAGCCAACACCCCCTCGAAACTTATATAGATTGTTTTTTTCTAGTCCCTCTGTTCTCAGTCTAGCAATATCATATATTTGAAAAATTTCTTTCGTCCAAAGATTTAGTCTCCCATAGTCAATTTTTTTTTGATTTAGAGACAATCTTGGAAAAAATACCTGTAGACTTTGTTAAACTATATCCAAATTTAAGAATATGTTATGAAAATATGCGTGTACCTCCCAAACTCATCCGCTTATTGCCCTAAAATTGCCTCCCCCCTCCCCCCTACACAATGTTGGTCAAGCTAAAGTCGATTTGCAAGTCATTTCGTCTAAATATACCAACATTGTGTAGGGGGGAGGGGGAAATAGTATAAAAATTCAAAAAGTCTACGATATTTTTTCCATGATTGTAGTAAGCTCTGGTAATCTAGTAATAGTAATCTAGTAATAGTAATCTAGTAATAGTAATCTAGTAATAGTAATCTAGTAATAGTAATCTAGTAATAGTAATCTAGTAATAGTAATCTAGTAAGCTCTGGTAATCTAGTAATAGTAATCTAGTAATAGTAATCTAGTAATAGTAATCTAGTAATAGTAATCTAGTAACCTCTAGTAATCTAGTAATAGTAATCTAGTAAGCTCTGGTAATCTAGTAATAGTAATCTAGTAATAGTAATCTAGTAATAGTAATCTAGTAATAGTAATCTAGTAATAGTAATCTAGTAATAGTAATCTAGTAATAGTAATCTAGTAAGCTCTAGTAATCTAGTAAGCTCTAGTAATCTAGTAAGCTCTAGTAATCTAGTAAGCTCTAGTAATCTAGTAAGCTCTGGTAATCTAGTAAGCCCTGGTAATCTAGTAAGCCCTAGTAATCTAGTAAGCTCTAGTAATCTAGTAAGCTCTAGTAATCTAGTAAGCTCTAGTAATTTAGTAAGCTCTAGTAATCTCTAGTAATCTAGTAAGCTCTAGTAATCTAGTAAGCTCTAGTAATCTCTAGTAATCTAGTAAGCTCTAGTAATCTAGTAAGCTCTAGTAATCTAGTAAGCTCTAGTAATCTAGTAAGCTCTGGTAATCTAGTAAGCTCTAGTAATCTCTAGTAATCTAGTAAGCTCTAGTAATCTAGTAATCTAGTAATCTAGTAAGCTCTAGTAATCTAGTAAGCTCTGGTAATCTAGTAAGCTCTAGTAATCTAGTAAGCTCTGGTAATCTAGTAAGCTCTGGTAATCTAGTAAGCTCTGGTAATCTAGTAAGCTCTAGTAATCTAGTAAGCTCTGGTAATCTACTAAGCTCTAGTAATCTAGTAAGCTCTAGTAATCTAGTAAGCTCTAGTAATCTAGTAAGCTCTAGTAATCTAGTAAGCTCTGGTAATCTAGTAAGCTCTAGTAATCTAGTAAGCTCTGGTAATCTAGTAAGCTCTAGTAATCTAGTAAGCTCTGGTAATCTAGTAAGCTCTGGTAATCTAGTAAGCTCTGGTAATCTAGTAAGCTCTAGTAATCTAGTAAGCTCTGGTAATCTAGTAAGCTCTAGTAATCTAGTAAGCTCTAGTAATCTAGTAAGCTCTAGTAATCTAGTAAGCTCTAGTAATCTAGTAAGCTCTGGTAATCTAGTAAGCCCTGGTAATCCAGTAAGCTCTAGTAATCTAGTAAGCTCTAGTAATCTAGTAAGCTCTAGTAATCTAGTAAGCTCTAGTAATCTAGTAAGCTCTTGTAATCTAGTAAGCTCTAGTAATCTAGTAAGCTCTGGTAATCTAGTAAGCCCTGGTAATCTAGTAAGCTCTAGTAATCTAGTAAGCTCTGGTAATCTAGTAAGCTCTAGTAATCTAGTAAGCTCTAGTAATCTAGTAAGCTCTAGTAATCTAGTAAGCTCTGGTAATCTAGTAAGCTCTAGTAGTCTAGTAAGCTCTAGTAATCTAGTAAGCCCTGGTAATCTAGTAAGCCCTGGTAATCTAGTAATCCCTGGTAATCTAGTTAGCTCTGGTAATCTAGTTAGCTCTGGTAATCTAGTAAGCTCTAGTAATCTAGTAAGCTCTAGTAATCTAGTAAGCTCTGGTAATCTAGTAAGCTCTAGTAATCTAGTAAGCTCTGGTAATCTAGTAAGCCCTGGTAATCTAGTAAGCTCTAGTAATCTAGTAAGCTCTGGTAATCTAGTAAGCTCTAGTAATCTAGTAAGCTCTAGTAATCTAGTAAGCTCTAGTAATCTAGTAAGCTCTAGTAATCTAGTAAGCTCTAGTAATCTAGTAAGCCCTGGTAATCTAGTAAGCCCTGGTAATCTAGTAAGCCCTGGTAATCTAGTAAGCCATGGTAATCTAGTAAGCCATGGTGATCTAGTAAGCCTTAGTAATCTAGTAAGCTTTAGTAATCTAGTAAGCCATGGTAATATAGTAAGCCTTGGTAATATAGTAAGCTTTGGAAATCTAGTAATCCTTAGTAATCTAGTAAGCTTTAGTAATCTAGTAAGCCTTGGTAATCTAGTAAGCTTTGGTAATCTAGTAAGTCTTGGTAATCTAGTAAACCTTAGTAATCTAGTAAGCTTTAGTAATCTAGTAAACCTTAGTAATCTATCTAGTAAGCCATGGTCACCGAGGCAGTAATGTTTTCCTGGGGAAACGCGGGGGAACGCCGTCCTCCCACTATTTTCACGGGGGTCCCCCTGACAAAACTCAAACATGGGGGAACGGCGTTCCCCCTGACAGGTGTTACGAGGGTCCCGAACTAAATTATGTTTGGCCACTTTTGGTTCTTTTTACCCGCAACAAAACAAGTGAATCTAAGCATTTTAACATTTTTATATAATATTTTATTCAGAAAAGCATTAGGTTATATGATTATACGATTTGTTAACTTATCTGTCCTGTCTGAGTGACGCAAGGTCGAAGTTCAATCGCAACGTTTATTGTATAGTATCAGCCTATTTTTTTAGGAGTAGAATATCCATTTTTTCTTCAATCTTGAAATCAACGAGTTAAAGCAGCATCGTTGTCCAGTCCGGTTCAGCTATGGATTCTAACTCCTCGCCTCACGCTATTTATGTGGCTCGTAAGGCAAGTTACGTCTAACTTCCCTTACGTAATATAGTATGATTTGGCAAATTCTAATAACCACGAATCGGGCAACGCCAAACCGAGCTATGTCCGCTACGTTATTTGTGGGACGATCGGAGGCGTTCTTCCTGTTATTGTTATTTGTTTATCTCTATAACTATTTGCTTACTCATGCATGTAAAAATGATGTAAGGTTAACTAAGGTCGATATATATGAAAAGAAAATAACTATGAGTAAAATATATACATAACATGATTATAGTACTAAAGTAGACCTAAATATTACAATGCAAATTCTGATAAGGCGTAAGATATTAAGTGACCACGCCCAATTGAGTGACCACGCCCATTAACTTCTCACGAGCGTTCCCCCACTTCTAAAATTTGGAAAACATCAGGCCCCGGAAATTAACACCAGTTGTTGTCATTTATTTTGACTTTACTTGGTTCAATTTGCTTTCTATTCTCCAAATAATTCAAACCATTTTGGGATATTTCTCTTATGCCATATATTGCTTTTTAATCAGAATCTTGTGATCAATTGTATCGAATACTTTTGACAAATCAAGAAAAATACCAGTAGTACATGTACGTATATTCTCCCTGATATATTGCTTTTGTAATTTTATCAATATTGGTGTTTTGATAAGATTTTTATAAGTATTTTGTACATTAGTTTCTCCAACTAAATGAGGTTAGTATACGTATTCTAGAATTATATTTACCGAGGGAAACCATTCTCATTTACTGATTACGGGGGGTTACCAGATGGGCCCTCGTCTAACATATTAATATAACATAAATCTAAGCATATGAATTTTACAGACCAATTCAAACAGTATTCCCCAAGCACGCCCCAATAATTCCCTCCGGCATCGTTTGTGTGCGTGTGCATATAAAACGGTCGTTACACGACAAGGACAATTGACTCCGCAGAAAAGAGAATACCTAAATCAATCGCACTATGAAAGTCGTCTATTTGTAACGTGCCGAGTTACAACATACTAAATGCGCGAACGGAGAACCACACACATTCAACAGAATTGGAATGGAGAACAATTTATTAGAACAAAGTGCAATCTTATATAGCGTAACATTGCGTGGGAATCACACCCAAAAAGGAACTACGTCAATTAGATTACCAGAGCTTACTAGATTACTAGAGCTTACTAGATTACCAGGGCTTACTAGATTACCAGAGCTTACTAGATTACTAGAGCTTACTAGATTACCAGAGCTTACTAGATTACTAGAGCTTACTAGATTACTAGAGCTTACTAGATTACTAGAGCTTACTAGATTACTAGAGCTTACTAGATTACTATAATATTCTTCAGTATTTATTCACAACACACTATACTTTACATACTCGCACGCTAATCTACTCGAGAGCCTCCTTATGTTCTCACGCTCCTATATATCTACATCCGTTACGTCACTACTATGACGTAAGATTATTACATCACTCTTTTTTTTTTTAAATATCAACTTTATTTACAATATGTCAAGTATAAACTGGTTGTCCAAACCTTTCTGGTTGTTTCCTAGTTCTAGCTGATCTACGTACTGTATTGTTTGTATTGTTCACGTCATGTTCATTAGTGTTGTTGTTATTGTTGGGACCATCGTCATCATCATCGTCTGTGTCTGTATTCTTCGGTTTTGGTATCAACTTAAAGTGTGATACGTTTCTTGTAACAATGTGTCCGTTTTCGTTTTGAGCTGTAACACGTGAGTGGAACCTGTGTGTCACAACATATGGTATCTTGTTAAAGTTAGCAGTTAGTTTGTTCTGTTTTTGTTGTTGTACTAGAACATGATCTCCTATTTTAATGTCACTCTTTTTGACATTTCTCTTGTTATCAGCATACTGTTTGTTGTATTGCTGCTTGTATGTTTCATTCTTGCGAGCTAGCTTGTGTCGATTGACAATGTTCCGTTTGTGTAAAACGGGCAGTTTCCCTTTCACTGTTCGGTTAAACAACAGTTCTGCGGGTGGTACACCAGTTGAACTATGGGGTGCTGTCCGATATTGTAGTAGGAATCTGCTGAGCTCCTGTTGCCAGGGACGGCCTTCAATGTTTGCTGTTCTTAGCACTTTGCCCAATGGCTGCATGAATCTCTCCGCCTCTGCATTCCCTTGTGGCCATTTCGGTGTTGAGAATTCTGGTTTTATTCCAAGTGCTTCTAGATAGCGACTGTACTCGTTTCCATTGAAGGGTGGACCGTTGTCCGTCTTTATTGTTGTTGGAATACCATGTGTTGCAAAGATCTTATCCAACTTCGGTATTACTGTCGATGCTTTTGTGGATCTAACAATTTCCACTTCAGGAAATCTCGAATATCTGTCAATTGCTACAAGCAAATATTCTCCTGAAGGAAGGGGTCCATAAAAGTCAATATGTACAGTTTCCCATGGCCCCTTTGGCATCTCTGTCATAGTTAAAGGTTCTTGAGGCGATGGCTTTCCCACTGCTTGACATGGAATGCATTGATCAATTGTAGTTTTCACCATGTTATCTAATTGTAGTTTTCTCATATCTACGCAAATTCGTACGTTCCCATCTTTTTTCGGCACCGCCACTATTGGTGATACCCAGGGCGTTGGTTGATTGTCTGGTACGCGTTCGATAACATCATCCTTTTGGAGCTCTTCCAACGCGTGTTCAACTTTGTCACGGATGTGATACGGAATCCGTCGTTGTGGTTGTACTTTAGGCATTTCATTTTGATCAATGTTCAATTTGATTGTCTCTCCTTTTAATTTTCCTAGACCGTGGAAGACTTTTTCATGCTTGATCAAAAGTTTCTCAATTGTCCTGTCTTTTCTTCCAGACAATTTATTTAGGTGTAGACTTATGAGACCAAGATCTTGTGCTGTCGCTGAAGATATCAAATTACCACTGTTCGGTGTCTTGGCAACGTAGAAGGTTGCTACGGCAATGCGTTTCCGAGTTTCGATGAGCGCTTCAAATTTTCCCACGAACTGTACTGGATTTCTAGCGTTATACGCAAACGCCTTAATGTTCGTTCTTTTGAGTTTCGCCCCTTCCATCTTTTCGTATGTAGTTTGGTCGATGACGTTTATCGTCGCTCCAGTATCGACAGTTGCTCTGAAGGAATATTTACACACCTTGACATTCACCTTCGGGGTCTTGTCACTTGTCATCGCATATAAATAGTCATCGGAACCGTCCATGTCGTTTTTGGTATTGCGTATTGGTTGGATAGGTTTCTTTTTACTCTTGTTTTGTCGATTCTCTCCACGAGGTGAAACGACTTGTTGCTGTGCTTTCCCTCTACAAACGCAAGCGAAATGGTTTGACTTTCCACAATTTCGACATTGTTTACCATTTGCCGGACAACTTCCTTTGTGAGGATATGACCCCCCGCAGTATCGACATTTCTTCTCGAGTTTCTTCTCGAGTGTCTTCTCGTCGATTTTGTTTGTTTCTTCAGCAACTTTCTCCTTTGACTCAATGTCTCGGGCTTGATACGCGCTCTGTTCATCTCGACGACCATCGATGAGTATTGATTTCAGATCATAGGTCGGGTCACGCAAAGATTTCTTGCGAATTCTCGACGATGTGCCTGCGGTTATGATTTGTTGCTCGATTTCGAAGTCAACGTCGGCAAAAGTACACGTTTGCGCTAACGTTCGTAGGCGAGTATGAAATTGATCGAGAGTTTCTCGATTCTCTTGTGTTGCTTGTCTGAAACGATATACTTCGTATCGCCGATTCTTTTGAGGTTCGAAGTATTCTTTTAGCTTTTGTTTCGCGACCTCGTAGTTGGCAGTTGTTCCTGTGTTTGGTATTTGCCGGAAAATTTCTCGAACTCTGTTTCCAGCTTGATACAGGAGAAGCGCACGCTTTCGTGTAGCGTCTGTTATTCCACTCGCTACGATGAACATTTCGAAATCTTCTATCCAAATATTCCAACGAGTGGCTAAGCTTGCTCCCACTTCGGAATCTGGGTTAAATTCAGGTAAAGGCTGAATTGAGACAGACTGCGTATTAATGTTAATGTTCGTTGGTTGTTCAGCCTGCTCTGGCTCCATCCTCGTCGCCAATATAATATTCTTCAGTATTTATTCACAACACACTATACTTTACATACTCGCACGCTAATCTACTCGAGAGCCTCCTTATGTTCTCACGCTCCTGTATATATACATCCGTTACGTCACTACTATGACGTAAGATTATTACAATTACTAGAGCTTACTAGATTACCAGAGCTTACTAGATTACTAGAGCTTACTAGATTACTAGAGCTTACTAGATTACTAGAGCTTACTAGATTACTAGAGCTTACTAGATTATACTAGAGCTTACTAGATTACTAGAGCTTACTAGATTACCAGAGCTTACTAGATTACTAGAGCTTACTAGATTACCAGAGCTTACTAGATTACTAGAGCTTACTAGATTACTAGAGCTTACTAGATTACTAGAGCTTACTAGATTACTAGAGCTTACTAGATTACCAGGGCTTACTAGATTACCAGAGCTTACTAGATTACCAAGCTTACTAGATTACCAGAGCTTACTAGATTACTAGAGCTTACTAGATTACTAGAGCTTACTAGATTACTAAAGCTTACTAGATTATTAGAGCTTACTAGATTACTAAAGCTTACTATATTACTAGAGCTTACTAGATTACCAGAGCTTACTAGATTGCTAGAGCTTACTAAATTACTAGAGCTTACTAGATTACTAGAGCTTACTAGATTACTAGAGCTTACTAGATTACTAGAGCTTACTAGATTACTAGAGCTTACTAGATTACTATTACTAGATTACTATTACTAGATTACTATTAATTACTATATTACTAGATTACTATATTACTAGATACTTACTAGATTACTACTTATGGAGATTAAACTAATTATATTGGTGACAGCGAAACATGAAGGGTCAACCTAAATGTGCAGTGTTATTAAACCTAAAAGAGTTGAAGATGTCACGTAACCATTCTTATAAGCAATATGAATATAATACTACTATCTTAGTACCCAAATCAACTCTTCATAATCGAAGGAATCGAATACATGATATGCAACCGGATGAACCAGAGGAACATGGCGAAAATCTTGGCACTGGCATCGAGCTAGCTACCTTTCCCGAGGTTAGATTAAATATAATTTACAGTGTGATGATACTTACTAGCATTTAAAGTTTATTAATGTGATCATAGTGGTTTACTCATTGATTTGAAGCTTAGCATGGTGATTCTAATTATTGATACACAGTTTACCATCATTTCTTTTACGTGGTAATATGACCTATCAATGTTAAAGCCTGGTTTCCATTTGATCACCACGATCACAACGATGTCATAGTGGTCGATGTAAAAGGGTGTCGATCAATCTTGTCTTTTGTCTGCTGTATGCAAAACAGTCTTTACTGATTGCAGATGTCGCCACTATGACACTGTTGCGTATGGAACGCCTTGTGTCCAAAAATGATTTAGTGTAAATTATATGATATAATGACTAAAATTGTCATTATTTATAAACAATGAAGAAAAAAATCTAACTTTATATCATATCATGAATTGTGGTCTTGGTAATGATATGATATAATGTAAACAAATCTTACTTTATATCATATCATGAATTGCGATTTTTGCTAATGATATGATATAATGTAAACAATCAGTTAACATTATATCAAACCATGAATTGCCGTTTTAGTCATGATTTGATATAATACAAAGACGCCAGTCGCTTTCTTTGAAATAATGAATTGCTGTGTAAGTCATGGTTTCATATAAACGACCATAGTAATGCGCCATTTCGTTATATTAAACCATGACTTAATTGAAAAGTCATGGTTTGATATAATGCAGTTTGGTGCGCCATCTGTCCAAAAATCGGAAAAGTCATGGTTTGATATAATGCGGTCGTGGCGACCAAATGGAAACCAGGCTTAAGCGCCAGGAAGGGGAGGCCAGGCATACCCAGGGGATTTGATTCGAAATTTTAATTTTCTGTCAAATATCCCCACCCTGAGAACTTATTCAAAACTCAAATGATATCAAATCCCCCTCTACTGCACAAGGGATGGTGATCAACTAAAAAACATAAAAATAATGGTTAATTTAAGAAAGAGATTGTGTTGTTGAAAAGGACATTGCCCTCATGTCCGGGCCCTGACTTCACCGTGGGTGAAGTGCGGCCTGTGGGGACACCACTTCCTTATACCCTAAATCGGTTACGGTCATTTTTGACAAACGATGCTGTTCTGACACTAGTTTACCACTAATTACTATTATGTTATGTCAGGTAGATAATCAGGGTGAAGGTAAGCTCTATTAATTGAGTTTTAAGTGAGTTAAGACAGTTTTAAGTCTCTAATAAAAAGCATTCCATGCACCGGGCAGTCAAATTTTCCTTTACACTTTCAACATTTACACTATCAACTCTCAAAGCTACCTCCCCAGTAATTAAAACTTTGGGTCCTAGTGTTGTCAAAAGTCCTGGAGTTGTCAAAAGTCCTGGAGTCAGAGACTCTGAGCTGATCAAATTGCACCACCATGGGAACCAATCATGCCGGCCTTTCCCTCCTCCCACTTAACATTGATATGTGCATCTCAAACTCATGAATAATTCATGAGTTAATTAACCAATCAGAGTAGGCGAATTAATCAGGTGATTGCGGTTGGATACTCCGGTTAACCATGCCAACACAATACGCGTGACCTGGATATTAGATGAACAACGTTGTTCATCTAATATCTTAATTACGCATGCAAATAATCTTCAAAATTGTAAACTGCAATTTATATTATAACTAATTACTATTGTGTTCAATTGAGATGCTATATGAACAACTCGAGCTAGTGTCCCACCGGGATATCCAAACACTCAAAAACAATTAACAAAAACACTCGCGCTTCGCGCTCGTGTTTTCATACATTGTTTTCTCGTGTTTGGATATCCCGGTGAAACACTCGCTCTCGTTGTTCATATACCGGGTGACCCAAAACAAAGTACTCCGGTTTGATTCATAATAACTTCTAAACGAGTGAAGCTATTAAACTGAAATAACTTTCATTAGATAGATGGAAGACTAACTTAGATATTGAAATATGACAGTTGTATTTTACTTAAAAATTCACGGAGATATTAATGTTCAAACTCGGTAGCATATTTCTGGATGTGTCTAAAATATGCAAAAAACGCCGTATCAAATATTAATCAAGCTTTGCTCAACTGAAACACGCACTATTAGCAGTACATAAATGACACTTGACAAATTGTTTATTATGAAACGAAGTATTATTATTTACAAAATACAAGCAAGATTTATTCGTTCGGAATCGCGTGTCCTCTAGCACGAATGCACTGCCTAGCCCGTGACACCATTGCGTCGAAGGAGTCATGGATCATTCGTTGTTCTACGGTAGATTACGGCATGCTGCGAAGCTCTTCTAAATTCTACGGTTGCTGATCATGTGGTACATTCCAAATTTGTTCATGTTCAGAATAAACTCAGAATGAAACACAATCAAACCATAACTCCATAAGACATAACATGCAACTCCCCAGAGACATCCAACATTAAGAATTTGATACGGCGTTTTTTGCATATTTTAGACACATCCAGAAATATGCTACCGAGTTTGAACATTAATATCTCCGTGAATTTTTAAGTAAAATACAACTGTCATATTTCAAAATCTAAGTTAGTCTTCCATCTATCTAATGAAAGTTATTTCAGTTTAATAGCTTCACTCGTTTAGAAGTTATTATGAATCAAACCGGAGTACTTTTTTTTGGGTCACCCGGTATAACATCATAGTTCCAACAATTTGTAGGGATATTTGGGTTAGGGTTATGTTTAGGGGGTAGGTTTAGGGTAATTGATGGATAATTTGTGTCAAAAATTGTCGGAACAATAACCACCACCTTTTTTAATGGCTGAGCTAAGTTTTCTCGGGACTTCTTTAGAGTGAAGTAGACTGCTTGCTCTGAAGAAGTTTGGAGTTTCATCGACAAAACCTCAGCCATTAAAACTTTTATAAATCATGGTGTATATACTGCAATATGTGTCCCAATTATAAAATGTTTGCTATTATTTTTAGATTTTTGATAATGAGGAACATGAAGAGTTTGAAGACCAACATCGCCAATTGCTCTGTGACGATAGACCTAATCATCACGATTTACAGGATGATCATGATTTAGAGGATGATCACAATTTAGAAGATGATCACGATTTAGAAGATGATCACGATTTAGAGGATGATCACAATTTAGAAGATGATCACGATCAAGAAGATGAGCAGGTTTGTGATATTTGTCAGACATTCAACCAGATATAAGAAGGGTGGCAGACCGGTATCAAAGCAGATTGGGTCACCCATACTTAATTTACCCTGGACAATACCTGCCGGTGGATACATGTCTCCTGACTGTTTTTGGGACACTATTCAATATTCATGTCACAGATAATGTACAAGGAGAATTGATAGTGTTTGGGGAAACAGTATCCACTAGTGACTAGTGGATGATAGTGTCTTGGGGCAGTTAATTCTGCAGGGGACACTATCTGCTGTAATACCGGTTTCAGAATGGTGGAAAAATTATACTGGGCCATAGTCAAACCCAATAATAGTAATAATTTTCTTCTCTACAGGATGACTCAAATACAAGCAATGAACCAATTTATCCTGGATCCACAGTTACAAAAAATCAAAGTCTTTTACTCATATTGTGTTTTCTTATGAGACATAATTTAACCGATGAGGCTTTGAAGGACCTACTGCAACTACTCAACACCTTTTTTCCAGAGACTGTGCCCCCAACAAAGTACAGATTTTACAAATCATTCAATATGAAAACATCAGAGGTTGGTTATCTAACAATATTACATAATCTTTCATTACTCCTAGTAGATAGAAGATAGATAGAATAACTTTATTTAACCACGCTGACCCCATCAACCGAAGCTGATTTCCACAGGGGGCGTGTAGTCTAACAGTAAATCAAATATAATGTCCAACAGGCTCTGTATAGGTTTTCAGTTTATACAGTAGAACAAATGAAAGTACATAATTTATTTATTGACTTTCAGTATTGTAAGAATCAATACCAAATTGATACAATACTTCCAATGAATCACAGGCCCAGTTCCTTACCCACTTTAGTTTCTGGCAATGTGGCATAATATGCCATGGCAGAGAAAGAGGGTGTGGAACTGGAATAGCAAAAGCTAATGGAATCACTTGATAATTTTTGTTAAAAATTAAATTTTGAAAATATGCAATCTAGTTGTTGATGAACAGGTAGTATGTTGGAAATGGTATTGTATCAAAATTCAGTAGTTTGGTATTGAGTATCAATACCAGGGTAAAAGCTTCTGGTTTTGGAAGTATACTAGATACATTGGTATCGGTATCGCCCACCACTATTGGAGGGAGGCCGCATAACACCTTAGAGCCAAAGTATCAATTTATTTATTTTTTTGCTTCCAGATTCATTTTTATTGCACAGCATGCAAATTTTATTTGGGAACAGACCAGTCTGAAAGACAATGTGACTCCTATAAAGAAAAGTTTTGTGGAGCTGAAAACATTAAAAATGGTAACTTTTTTATCTATATTCCTGTGGAGCAGCAAATTAAATCATTGCTATCAGACCCAAAGCTCTTCAATCATCTAACCAACCGGGATGTCACTTCTCTCCTAAACATGCAATCTACATGTATAAATGACATCACCTCAGCTCAATTATACAAGGAACTTGTGAACAATCATGACTTTAATGGGAATGACATCTCGTTGACCTGGAATACAGATGGTGTTTCCGTATTCAATTCGTCCAAGTATTCAATCTGGCCTTTACAGGCTTCAGTAAATGAACTACCACCACATTTGCGGAAAGAGAATATGCTGCTATTAGGACTATGGTTTGGAGATAAACCCTGTATGAATTCATATTTAAAGCCCTTTGTCCTTGAATGCAAGCACTTGCAAGAAGATGGTATATTATTTGGGAATGAGCCTCAACCAAGAAAGGTTGTTCCCTTGTTATTTTGCGGAGATGCACCAGCACGGGCAATGGTCAGAAATGGAAAGCAGTTCAATGGCAAGCATGGCTGTGACTGGTGCGAAACCCCAGGAGTTGCAGTTCAACATGGAAACGGTCCACCAATACGTTATTATCCACACAGACCACCTGTTATTCATAGAAGTGCAAGGAAGCAAGCGGAATATGCTCTCATTTCCTCACCACAGAATTCTGTCAAAGGAGTTAAGGGTATGACAGTCATTTATCTGCTGCCTTCCTTTGATACTGTGAGAGGAATATGTGCAGATTACATGCACTCAGTTTGTTTATGGGTGACAAGACAAATGGTGAGTCTGTGGGTTGACAGTAAGAACCACGAGCAGGAATATTATGTTGGAAGAAGTGTTCTTCTGATAGATTCGAGGTTAAAAGGTATCAGTCCACCTAGTGAGATTCACCGTGCTCCAAGATCCTTGTCAGAAAGGCATTTCTGGAAAGCATCAGAGTGGCGAGCCTTTATTTTGTATAGCCTAGTGATCCTTCAAGGAATTCTACCAGCACAATATCTTAGTCATTTCTTCCTTTATGTCTATGGTATATATATGCTCTTGGGGGATAACATCACTGATGTAACATTACATAAAGCAGAAGGATGTCTAATCAAGTTTGCTACTCAAGTAGAAACATTGTATGGGCTAAATCATTGCACATTTAACCTGCATTCTGTCACACATCTTGTGCATTGTGTCAAAGACTGTGGACCATTATGGGCCACTTCTGCCTTCATGTTTGAAGCTCATAACCATGCGTTGCTGAAAATGTTTAATGGCACGCAGTATGTGCCACAACAAATAACAAATACATTTATTTTAAAAAGAACAGTCTCGTCACTGTCAAGGTCATGCATTGATAAGAATTCTAATAGGTCAGTGATAAATCTGTTGGAGAAACTTACTGAGAATGTACAGTTTAAGCATGGTAATAGGTGTGGTAGCTTATCTACCTTGGGCTCTTCCCAGCATATTAATATGGATGCAAGTATTGCACTTGCAATTCAAAATGCCATTAATCGTAATGTAGATTTAGTTAACAGGTCAGCAGTAGTTTATCAACGATTTATTTTTGATCATCAACTTTATTCATGTATTGAGTATGTCAGATCAAAACGCCACAGCAATTTTGCAATAACATACATGTATGAAGGTAGTTCTAGTGTTTCCTATGGAATAGTGTTGGGTCTTGTAAAATCAAAACCATATTGTATATGTCCAATTGAGCTCTTACAATATTGTCAATGTAGAGAGTATATACTGTTGTACTAGTTAGACCAATGAGTGTTGTTGTCCAACGTCTGTTTCATGATGCTGAGTTATCGGTATACAGCAATTTTGTTGTTGAGGTAGCAGAAGTGTGTAGAATCACAGCAATCTTTCCTGACCAAATTAGAAAGAAGTGTATATATTTTAAGACACAGTCTAACAAGACATTTATGTGTCCTTTACCTTACCGCATTATTGGCGATTAGTCCTGCAAGGAATTATTTTCAAATAAAAACCTTGGACTGAACAAAATATATTTTTCATCATAGTTTGCATGCTGCATAGTAATTTTACTCATGTATAAGTAAGTTCAAAAAGATCATTTATGTCAGACTCAGATGTTTAAATTGATTCACTAGTTTAATAAATATTGGTATATTACCTCTAAGCTAATTTCTTCTACCATCCATGTTTTTATGAAGAAAATTACTGCAGGACTGACTTCAAATAATTTATATGTTAATAATGGCACTTGACAGAAATGGGGATTTTTATCACAATAATACCTGCTTATTTTCAGCTAATTACCAAGTCTGTAGACTAGTACAATTATTTTTTAAATCTGGGTATACATTTTAGCACATTACCTAAATGTTACTTTCTGTCAATGACTAATCTCTGGAATGTCTATGATGACCGGCAGATAAAGAAACTAAAGAAACTTTAAATAAAGAAACTTTACAATTATCAAACAAATCCTGTACTTACATTCACTTAATAATTTAAAAGACAAAACAATACCTAATATGAATAAAACCATCTTTAAACTCAAGATATGTGCTAAAATCAATCATGAATTTTCAAATATCACAGCACTGATTCATATTTTCCAGCCTATATATGTATATACTATTTATTAATATACATTCAAAACATAATGTAATAATTAAGTTCAATAGAATATCCCATAGAATATTCTATAGAATATTCTATTATAATATTCTATAGAATATTATAGAATATATTCTATAGAATATTCTATAGGATATTCTATAGAATATTCTGTACATTATTTTGTAATGTATTATAGCTTCATATAACTTTAACTATATTATATGTTCTAT
>JAYKKM010000471.1:392500-395000 GCA_035772405.1 Chrysogorgia sp. JL179-B06
CATGACTAGAGACATAGTATACAAAGCAACAGTGACAGTAAACATCACAAACGAAACAAAACACTACATTGGTATGACTGCAACCACATTCAAAGAGCGATTGGCCAACCACACTAAATCTTTTCAACATAAAAAGCATGAAAATGACACCGAACTTTCGAAATATATTTGGACATTGAAAGAAAGCAATAAAGATTTCAGTATTAATTGGCAAATTCTAAAACATTCTATTTCGTACACAGGAGGATCAAAACGATGCAATTTATGTTTAGAAGAAAAATTTTGTATTTTAAAAGAAAAAAATAAGAATAGTTTACTCAACAAAAGAGCGGAAATAATTTCACAGTGTCGTCATCGTAATAAATTTCGCGTAATCAACGCAAACAAAGCCATGACCTCATGCTTTGTCCCCCACATACGCCCCCACTTTCCGGCAGAAAGCCTATAAATAAGCGGTCACCCCTTTCGATATTGTCACTGCCTGAAGATTCTTTTACAGATGAAACAAGTTGTAGCAGACCAGTTTTGAGGTAAGCGAAAATCTATTATTTGCTCTAACTATATGTTGTTGAGCACTCTTTGCATTTCGTAGACCAAAACCTACACGTATATTTGCACCCGTATATCGGTTGTGCACTCTTGTTTACGTTATTCATTCCTATCTAACCTTAAAATGCGGCAATTTCGATTTGACTATTCGCTAAAGAATATCCCTATACCATCACAGGACGCTTATTTGAAGAATTTGATTGAAAAAGTGGAAAGTGTATTAAAACGTATGAGATGGAAAGTCAATTTCTTTCTTAAAAACAAAAATAGTGAGAACCAAAAGAACCATTTCGGCCTTGCGTCCAACAAAACACCTCCTTCGATTCCAGATATGAAACCCTTCGAAGACGAACTTATAAAACTAATCGAGAATGTACAATTCCGGCCATATAGGAACCAATTTCAGAAATCTTTGGCTAACGATTTAAAGAAAATTAATACGTCTCCCAACATTTTCATTTTTGCAGACAAAACTCGGAATATTTACGAAACCCCGCCCGACATATACAACAATCTCTTACATGACAACATCACAAAAACATATAAGCATGGATCCGAGGACTCTATAGATGAAATTGACTCAGAACTAAAAGACATTTCGAACAATTTAGGAATCGGCGACAGAATTGAAAAAATGAAAAAACGCGAAGCATTTATATCTTTAAAAGACCACAAAGAAAATTTCGAAAACAACCCAAAATGTCGATTAATTAACCCCGCCAAAAGCGAATCCGGAAAACTAAGCAAAGCTATTTTGGACAAAATTAATTCTAATTTGAGACAAAAAACTGAATTTAAATCAATGGAGAAATACAAAACAAGTTATTGAGTGGTTTGGCAATATAAAAGATAAGGACAGACACAGTTTCATTTCATTTGACATTGTCGATTTCTATCCATCTATTTCTGAAAAACTATTGGACCAAGCTCTGTCCTGGGCTTCAAATTTGGCTACTATACCTCAAAACAACATTTCAATAATAAAACACGCTAGAAAATCTCTCCTTTTCAATAGCGGAATTTCATGGATAAAAAAAGATAGCAAGAATTTGTTCGACGTTACCATGGGCAGTTTCGACGGCGCGGAAATTTGTGAGCTCGTAGGCCTTTTCATTTTAAACCACCTAAGTAAGAAATTTGGCAAAGAAAGCATCGGCCTATATAGAGATGACGGTTTGGCTATCATAAAAAGTAAATCAGCACGTTTAGCAGACAAAACAAGAAAAGATCTCCACAAAATTTTCGAGCAATTTGACCTAAAAATCACCGCCGAATCAAATTTACGTATAGTAAACTTTTTAGATGTAACTTTCGACCTTAACAATGGAAACTATAGGCCCTATAGGAAGCCCAATGACGATCCGATATACATAAATATGCACTCTAACCATCCACCAAGCATAACAAGGCAACTACCTGCATCAATTAACAAACGCATTAAACTCCTTTCGTCAGATGAGCAAACTTTTCAGGAAGCTGCACCCTTATATCAGAACGCGCTTAGGCACAGCAACTTTAATCATGAACTTAGCTACACTCATGATACACCGCAACGACCACGTAGGAATAGGCAACGCAATATCATTTGGTTCAACCCACCATTTAGCAAGAGTGTCAGCACTAACATAGGACGTAATTTCCTTAGCCTAATTGACAAACATTTCCCTCCGCACCACAAGCTCCATAAGATTTTTAACAGAAATACAGTTAAAGTAAGTTACAGCTGCATGAACAATGTTAAGTCAATAATCACTAAGCACAATGCACGCATAGCTAGGAACATCAAACCGCAGGATAGGGACGCTACTAATTGCAGTTGTAGAGAGAACACCATTTGCCCGCTTCAAGAACAATGCATGACTAGAGACATAGTATACAAAGCAACAGTGACAGTAAACATCACAAACGAAACAAAACACTACATTGGTATGACTGCAACCACATTCAAAGA
>JAYKKM010000471.1:397500-407500 GCA_035772405.1 Chrysogorgia sp. JL179-B06
GCTATCATAAAAAGTAAATCAGCACGTTTAGCAGACAAAACAAGAAAAGATCTCCACAAAATTTTCGAGCAATTTGACCTAAAAATCACCGCCGAATCAAATTTACGTATAGTAAACTTTTTAGATGTAACTTTCGACCTTAACAATGGAAACTATAGGCCCTATAGGAAGCCCAATGACGATCCGATATACATAAATATGCACTCTAACCATCCACCAAGCATAACAAGGCAACTACCTGCATCAATTAACAAACGCATTAAACTCCTTTCGTCAGATGAGCAAACTTTTCAGGAAGCTGCACCCTTATATCAGAACGCGCTTAGGCACAGCAACTTTAATCATGAACTTAGCTACACTCATGATACACCGCAACGACCACGTAGGAATAGGCAACGCAATATCATTTGGTTCAACCCACCATTTAGCAAGAGTGTCAGCACTAACATAGGACGTAATTTCCTTAGCCTAATTGACAAACATTTCCCTCCGCACCACAAGCTCCATAAGATTTTTAACAGAAATACAGTTAAAGTAAGTTACAGCTGCATGAACAATGTTAAGTCAATAATCACTAAGCACAATGCACGCATAGCTAGGAACATCAAACCGCAGGATAGGGACGCTACTAATTGCAGTTGTAGAGAGAACACCATTTGCCCGCTTCAAGAACAATGCATGACTAGAGACATAGTATACAAAGCAACAGTGACAGTAAACATCACAAACGAAACAAAACACTACATTGGTATGACTGCAACCACATTCAAAGAGCGATTGGCCAACCACACTAAATCTTTTCAACATAAAAAGCATGAAAATGACACCGAACTTTCGAAATATATTTGGACATTGAAAGAAAGCAATAAAGATTTCAGTATTAATTGGCAAATTCTAAAACATTCTATTTCGTACACAGGAGGATCAAAACGATGCAATTTATGTTTAGAAGAAAAATTTTGTATTTTAAAAGAAAAAAATAAGAATAGTTTACTCAACAAAAGAGCGGAAATAATTTCACAGTGTCGTCATCGTAATAAATTTCGCGTAATCAACGCAAACAAAGCCATGACCTCATGCTTTGTCCCCCACATACGCCCCCACTTTCCGGCAGAAAGCCTATAAATAAGCGGTCACCCCTTTCGATATTGTCACTGCCTGAAGATTCTTTTACAGATGAAACAAGTTGTAGCAGACCAGTTTTGAGGTAAGCGAAAATCTATATATGTATATATTATATATATATATATATATATATATATATATATAATATATATATATATATATATATATATATATATATATATATATATATATATATATATATATATATATATATATATATATATATATATATATATATATATATATATATATATATATATTTATATATATATATATATATATATATATATATATTATATATATATATATATATATATATATATATATATATATATATATATATATATATATATCAGTATTTCATTCAACCTAATCACTTTGAAAAATAACCATTGAAATGTTGGTTTTCAGAACTTTCTCGAAAAATCGAATAACCACCCTACCTAATGACCTATTCAGAACAACAGCCATGCTAAAATATGTGTAAGTAACTAGTAAGTTATTAAGGATTTTGTTTTTCCTGGTTTCTCAAATAGAGAAATAATTTCAGGGAAAAGTAGTTACCAGTATTTTGGGATACTTTTTGCTAGATTTATAAGGAAGATTAAAAGCCCAAATATTCACAACCGCGTAATACAATAACTACAAACTGACCCACCTTTTGGCTTTTCAAAGGAACTTGTTTTCTTTATTGAACCATCTCAACGAATTTTTGGCTCTCAGACAAAATTTTGAAGCTGTTTTCAACTCAGCGAGAAACCTTTCTTACGTGACAACAATACGCATGACGGAAGTATATGTGGCGGAAGTTCGTTGCTTTCAATTACATAATTTATTTACTGCGACATATTTGCCGATTATTATCTTGAATGTTTTGCTATATTATAAAACAATTATACCATTCGCTCTCGCCGCATATGAACTAATAGCCAACTCGGTGCTACGCACCTCGTTGGCTATGAGCTCATATACGACTCGAGCTCATGGTATAATTGTTAAATATATATATATATATATATATATATAATATATATATATATATATATATATATATATATATATATATATATATATATATATATATATATATATATATATATATAATATATAATATATATATATATATATATATATATATATATATATATATATATATATATATATATATATATATATATATATAATATATAATATATATATATATATATATATATATATATAATATATATATATATTATATATATATATATATATATATATATATATATATATATATATATATATATATATATATATATATATATATATATATATATATATATATATATATATATATATATATATATATATATATATATATATAAATGGGTGAAAGTAGATTCAAGATACACAGAGTGCTCAAATCCCACCGAAGCAGAACGAGCGTAATATAATGCAATCAAGATCCAATGTGCCCTCACTCGCATCACCATAGTGGCTTTATGGCAACTCATGAACTTGGGACTCATGTATGTCATATATATATATATATATATATATATATATATATATATATATATATATATATATATATATATATATATATATATATATATATATATATATATATATATATTTTATTTTTTTATTTTTTTTTTTTTCGCTTACCTCAAAACTGGTCTGCTACAAATTGTTTCATCTGTAAAAGAATCTTCAGGCAGTGACAATATCGAAAGGGATGACCGCTTATTTATAGGCTTTCTGCCGGAAAGTGGGGGCGTATGTGGGGGACAAAGCATGAGGTCATGGCTTTGTTTGCGTTGATTACGCGAAATTTATTACGATGAGAGAACACCATTTGCCCGCTTCAAGAACAATGCATGACTAGAGACATAGTATACAAAGCAACAGTGACAGTAAACATCACAAACGAAATAAAACACTACATTGGTATGACTGCAACCACATTCAAAGAGCGATTGGCCAACCACACTAAATCTTTTCAACATAAAAAGCATGAAAATGACACCGAACTTTCGAAATATATTTGGACATTGAAAGAAAACAATAAAGATTTCAGTATTAATTGGCAAATTCTAAAACATTCTATTTCGTACACAGGAGGATCAAAACGATGCAATTTATGTTTAGAAGAAAAATTTTGTTTGGCTATCATAAAAAGTAAATCAGCACGTTTAGCAGACAAAACAAGAAAAGATCTCCACAAAATTTTCGAGCAATTTGACCTAAAAATCACCGCCGAATCAAATTTACGTATAGTAAACTTTTTAGATGTAACTTTCGACCTTAACAATGGAAACTATAGGCCCTATAGGAAGCCCAATGACGATCCGATATACATAAATATGCACTCTAACCATCCACCAAGCATAACAAGGCAACTACCTGCATCAATTAACAAACGCATTAAACTCCTTTCGTCAGATGAGCAAACTTTTCAGGAAGCTGCACCCTTATATCAGAACGCGCTTAGGCACAGCAACTTTAATCATGAACTTAGCTACACTCATGATACACCGCAACGACCACGTAGGAATAGGCAACGCAATATCATTTGGTTCAACCCACCATTTAGCAAGAGTGTCAGCACTAACATAGGACGTAATTTCCTTAGCCTAATTGACAAACATTTCCCTCCGCACCACAAGCTCCATAAGATTTTTAACAGAAATACAGTTAAAGTAAGTTACAGCTGCATGAACAATGTTAAGTCAATAATCACTAAGCACAATGCACGCATAGCTAGGAACATCAAACCGCAGGATAGGGACGCTACTAATTGCAGTTGTAGAGAGAACACCATTTGCCCGCTTCAAGAACAATGCATGACTAGAGACATAGTATACAAAGCAACAGTGACAGTAAACATCACAAACGAAACAAAACACTACATTGGTATGACTGCAACCACATTCAAAGAGCGATTGGCCAACCACACTAAATCTTTTCAACATAAAAAGCATGAAAATGACACCGAACTTTCGAAATATATTTGGACATTGAAAGAAAGCAATAAAGATTTCAGTATTAATTGGCAAATTCTAAAACATTCTATTTCGTACACAGGAGGATCAAAACGATGCAATTTATGTTTAGAAGAAAAATTTTGTATTTTAAAAGAAAAAAATAAGAATAGTTTACTCAACAAAAGAGCGGAAATAATTTCACAGTGTCGTCATCGTAATAAATTTCGCGTAATCAACGCAAACAAAGCCATGACCTCATGCTTTGTCCCCCACATACGCCCCCACTTTCCGGCAGAAAGCCTATAAATAAGCGGTCACCCCTTTCGATATTGTCACTGCCTGAAGATTCTTTTACAGATGAAACAAGTTGTAGCAGACCAGTTTTGAGGTAAGCGAAAATCTATATATGTATATATATATATATATATATATATATATATATATATGTATATATATATATATATATATATATATATATATATATATATATATATATATATATATATATATATATATATATATATATATATATATATATATATATATATATATATATATATATATATATATATATATATATATATTATATATATATATATATATATATATATATATATATATATATATATATATATATATATATATATATATATCAGTATTTCATTCAACCTAATCACTTTGAAAAATAACCATTGAAATGTTGGTTTTCAGAACTTTCTCGAAAAATCGAATAACCACCCTACCTAATGACCTATTCAGAACAACAGCCATGCTAAAATATGTGTAAGTAACTAGTAAGTTATTAAGGATTTTGTTTTTCCTGGTTTCTCAAATAGAGAAATAATTTCAGGGAAAAGTAGTTACCAGTATTTTGGGATACTTTTTGCTAGATTTATAAGGAAGATTAAAAGCCCAAATATTCACAACCGCGTAATACAATAACTACAAACTGACCCACCTTTTGGCTTTTCAAAGGAACTTGTTTTCTTTATTGAACCATCTCAACGAATTTTTGGCTCTCAGACAAAATTTTGAAGCTGTTTTCAACTCAGCGAGAAACCTTTCTTACGTGACAACAATACGCATGACGGAAGTATATGTGGCGGAAGTTCGTTGCTTTCAATAACATAATTTATTTACTGCGACATATTTGCCGATTATTATCTTGAATGTTTTGCTATATTATAAAACAATTATACCATTCGCTCTCGCCGCATATGAACTAATAGCCAACTCGGTGCTACGCACCTCGTTGGCTATGAGCTCATATACGACTCGAGCTCATGGTATAATTGTTAAATATATATATATATATATATATATATATATTATATATATATATATATATATATATATATATATATATATATATATATATATATATATATATATATATATATATATATATAATATATAATATATATATATATATATATATATATATATATATATATATATATATATATATATATATATATATATATATATATATATATATATATAATATATATATATATATATATATATATATATATATATATATATATATATATATATATATATATATATATATATATATATATATATATATATATATATATATATATATATATATATATATATATATATATATATATATATATATATATATATATATATATATATATATATATATATATATATATATAAATGGGTGAAAGTAGATTCAAGATACACAGAGTGCTCAAATCCCACCGAAGCAGAACGAGCGTAATATAATGCAATCAAGATCCAATGTGCCCTCACTCGCATCACCATAGTGGCTTTATGGCAACTCATGAACTTGGGACTCATGTATGTCATATATATATATATATATATATATATATATATATATATATATATATATATATATATATATATATATATATATATATATATATATATTTTTTTTTTTTTTTTTTTTTTTTTTTTTTTCGCTTACCTCAAAACTGGTCTGCTACAAATTGTTTCATCTGTAAAAGAATCTTCAGGCAGTGACAATATCGAAAGGGATGACCGCTTATTTATAGGCTTTCTGCCGGAAAGTGGGGGCGTATGTGGGGGACAAAGCATGAGGTCATGGCTTTGTTTGCGTTGATTACGCGAAATTTATTACGATGAGAGAACACCATTTGCCCGCTTCAAGAACAATGCATGACTAGAGACATAGTATACAAAGCAACAGTGACAGTAAACATCACAAACGAAATAAAACACTACATTGGTATGACTGCAACCACATTCAAAGAGCGATTGGCCAACCACACTAAATCTTTTCAACATAAAAAGCATGAAAATGACACCGAACTTTCGAAATATATTTGGACATTGAAAGAAAACAATAAAGATTTCAGTATTAATTGGCAAATTCTAAAACATTCTATTTCGTACACAGGAGGATCAAAACGATGCAATTTATGTTTAGAAGAAAAATTTTGTATTTTAAAAGAAAAAAATAAGAATAGTTTACTCAACAAAAGAGCGGAAATAATTTCACAGTGTCGTCATCGTAATAAATTTCGCGTAATCAACGCAAACAAAGCCATGACCTCATGCTTTGTCCCCCACATACGCCCCCACTTTCCGGCAGAAAGCCTATAAATAAGCGGTCATCCCTTTCGATATTGTCACTGCCTGAAGATTCTTTTACAGATGAAACAAGTTGTAGCAGACCAGTTTTGAGGTAAGCGAAAATCTATTTGCTCTAACTATATGTTGTTGAGCACTCTTTGCATTTCGTAGACCAAAACCTACACGTATATATATATATATATATATACGTGTAGGTTTTGGTCTACGAAATGCAAAGAGTGCTCAACAACATATAGTTAGATATATATATATATATATATATATATATATATATATATATATATATATATATATATATATGTATATATATATATGTATATATATATATGTATATATATATGTATATATATCAGGGGCGGATCTAGGCCAAAATCTGACTGCTGCTAAGATAAATGTCCGATGTTCGCCGTAGGCGCACACCTTCTAGGGGGGTTTGGGGGCATGCCCCCCCAAGAAATTTTTGAAAATTGAAGGCTAAAAACGCAATTCCTGCTAATTTCCGAAAGATTTCAAGTCTTCCTGAATGACAGATTTCCACATTTTTAAGACGCATTTTCTCAGTCAACAAACCCACTGCGTGGCGGGAAAATTGCGGACACAAAATATGGATTGCATCTTGGTATTAACTAGTTACTTGCACGCGCCGCATGTGATTCGCAGGTATGTTTTCATGCTGCTACGCTTTGTTCAGTAGTGTGTACCCTGGTTGCCAGAGGTTCTTCCGCGCTCGATTACGGGCGAGACGCGGGCGTGCGTGCGAGGCCTTTCCCCCAGGGTAAGTAGTGTGTGGAAAGATTTCTAATTTCTTCTAATAAAAACAATGTAAAGTGGATTTCAAGCGTCAATGTGCGTCAAATGTCGTATTCTTGCATGTTATATGCAGTTACATGTACGCTGACAAACTTTGCTTCTTTTCAATCTGAATTACATGCCTAGGCAAATACTTTTCGAATAAATTTTTCTGTCTAACCCTCCCAGAAATTAAATACATGTAGTAAAGAAAGCCAAAACTATTTCGAATATAGGATATTCGTTTGATATTCGTTTGGAATATAAGATGTTTGCCAAATCCGTTCGAAGCGCACCAGAGCAGGAAAGTGTTTATATACATGTATGCGTGTTGATTAACCACCAGACCAGCCAAATAGACAGTTTAAAATGTTTGTATACCTGTTGGTTGACCACCATAGCAGGAAAATAGACAGTTAAAAATATTTATATACATGTTGGTTGAGCAGCAGAGCAGGAAAATAGACAGTTGAAAATATTTGTAGATGTGTTGGTTGAGCAGCAGAGCAGGAAAATAGACAGTTAAAAATATTTATATATGTGTTGGTTGAGCAGCAGAGCAGGAAAATAGACAGTTGAAAATATTTGTAGATGTGTTGGTTGAGCAGCAGAGCAGGAAAATAGACAGTTGAAAATATTTGTAGATGTTTTGTTTGAGCAGCAGAGCAGGAAAATAGACAGTTGAAAATATTTGTAGATGTGTTGGTTGAGCAGCAGAGCAGGAAAATAGACAGTTAAAAATATTTATATATGTGTTGGTTGAGCAGCAGAGCAGGAAAATAGACAGTTGAAAATATTTGTAGATGTGTTGGTTGAGCAGCAGAGCAGGAAAATAGACAGTTGAAAATATTTATATATGTGTTGGTTGAGCAGCAGAGCAGGAAAATAGACAGTTGAAAATATTTGTAGATGTGTTGGTTGAGCAGCAGAGCAGGAAAATAGACAGTTGAAAATATTTATATATGTGTTGGTTGAGCAGCAGAGCAGGAAAATAGACAGTTGAAAATATTTGTAGATGTGTTGGTTGAGCAGCAGAGCAGGAAAATAGACAGTTAAAAATATTTATATATGTGTTGGTTGAGCAGCAGGGCAGGAAAATAGACAGTTGAAAATATTTGTAGATGTGTTGGTTGAGCAGCAGAGCAGGAAAATAGACAGTTGAAAATATTTGTAGATGTGTTGGTTGAGCAGCAGAGCAGGAAAATAGACAGTTGAAAATATTTGTAGATGTGTTGTTTGAGCAGCAGAGCAGGAAAATAGACAGTTGAAAATATTTGTAGATGTGTTGGTTGAGCAGCAGAGCAGGAAAATAGACAGTTAAAAATATTTGTAGATGTGTTGGTTGACCACCATAGAAGGAAAATAGACAGTTGAAAATATTTATAGATATGTTGGTTGATACCCTGTGAGCAGAGCCTTCTTTTCCTTTGTTCCCACCCAGCAAGGGGAAACAAAGTAAAAGAAGGCTCTGCTCACAGGGTAGTTGGTTGACCACCATAGCAGGAAAATAGACAGTTAAAAATGTTTGCAGATGTGTTGGTTGACAATTTCATATACTACATTATATTGTGCTATGGTTTGTAATAGACCATTTGCACTATGATGTTTAATGGTATTACTGTATTTGACTACAATCACCAGAATGCTTTGCCAGTATCTTAACACTAATAGATAGAGGACACTGGCAAATCATACTGGTACATAGCCGTAGTCACTCAAGTACTGTAATCCCATTGAAAAAATGTCTATTGTTCTACAACTTGATTTTCATAAAATATGCACCATATATTTGCAACTTGATAACAATTGCAAAGTATGAAACATACCTATATAAAAGATTATTTTCAACAACTTTTTCTTTCTATTTTGCTCTTTTTCTGTTGCATTCTCAAATGTACGCAACATCCTTGGTATATCGTTCGGTTCCCTTTGGATGAAGCCCTCATCTGGCTGTAACTTTGTGACTGTTACAACGTTTTTGGTTTCATTACCTAATAAGTACTTATCAAAGTCTGAAATATTTTGACAATGTATTATAAAATACATGATTTCAGGCAAAGAAAAAACATCCACTTAAAACAAAACAAGTTGGGGACCACAAATAATTTGTATAAAATACCAAGCTAAGTTGTTTATTAATACTTTTGAAATACTAAACTAGTTGCCCCAGAGGCAGGGGAAATTGCTGTTTTTTAACATTTGGAAAATGTTAAATTCCCCGCTATATATCCCAGGGGTTGGGGGCTGTGATTTCAAATCATACATAAAATACTTCAGTATACCACCATACAGTATATACAAGACAGGTGAGGTATATGTTATCAGTTTAATCAATAACAATATAATATTATTTCAGACAATAACAATATAATATAATTTCAGACAATAACAATATCAATCATAACATCTTTGTCAACAGCTGAATCCTCAGACTAAACATGTAAAACTTAATGTAAACTTAACTTGAACATGTAAACTTAACACAAATGGACAAAGAATAATAGGAT
>JAYKKM010000471.1:412500-445000 GCA_035772405.1 Chrysogorgia sp. JL179-B06
TAATATTATATTTGGAATTCGAAATACTCTAGTTTCTCTATCCGTGTGGTTGAATGTAAACTAGTATATGAATGTAAAATAAATTAGCGGACACGATTCCAGATGGTGCGAGTTGACCCATTCGAATCCAGTTCCAACTGAAATTTTTGCTGGATCCCGCGAATTACCACCCTTTCCAAGCTTCGAGCTTACAAGCAACGAAGTGTGCAAGGTTTTGCACTCTATAGATCCATCTAAAGCTCCTGGCCCAGACGGTATTCAAAATCGTGTTTTAAAGGAATGCGCTTCTCAATTAGCCGATTCTCTCTGTTTACTTTTTAATAAATCACTTCGCACCTCAGAGATTCCTAACGAGTGGAAAGTGGCTAATATCATCCCGCTTTTTAAGAAAGCGAAGAAGGATGAAGTTGAAAACTATCGACCGATTTCGTTACTATCCGTCGTTAGCAAAATCTTGGAACGTTGTGTTTTCGATCATATTTCATCCTATATCCACTCTCTAATCCACTCTGCCCAACATGGTTTTATAAACGGAAAATCATGTTCATCCCAGCTTCTCTCTGTCCTGCACGTAATTGGCAAGAACTTAGACGTGGGCAGCAAACTGACGTGGTATTTATGGACATCTCAAAGGCTTTCGATTCAGTAGACCATCCAACTTTAATTCATAAACTGTACGACTTTGGTATATCGGATAATCTTTTACTATGGTTTAAAAATTACCTATCCAGAAGACTCCAACAAGTTGTGGTCCAAGGTGTGAAATCTGATCAACTGCCAATTACATCAGGTGTTCCCCAAGGCTCAATATTGGGACCTTTATTATTCCTAGTCTACGTTAACAACATTCCTGACTATATATCTCCCTCTACCGATGTCGCACTGTTTGCCGATGACACTAAATGCTTTAGAACAATCCGATCTCCAATTGATACGGCTTTACTTCAAAAGGACATATTAAACCTTGAGTCTTGGTCAAGTGATCACTATTTACACTTTAACAAGCCTAAGTGCAAAGTTCTATCTATAACCAGAAAAAGGTCCCCGATTGTGACAACGTAACAGCTAAACGACTACACAATTAACCAAGTTAGTACAGAGTCGGACCTGGGAATCAAGATTGATTCCACACTTAATTGGAAAAGTCAGATAAATGATTTACGCTCCAAAGCTAATAAGATGCTTGGTTTGGTTAGGCGTTCCACATTAGAGATGGTCGATACCCAAGCAAGAAGGTCATTATATTTACAACTTATACGAAGTCAATTGGGTTATGCCTCCCAGGTATGGTGTCCCCAAACTATTGAATCGATCAGTGCCATCGAAAAGGTGCAGAGGAGGGCGACGAAGTACATCCTAAACCTCGGTTATATGTCCGACATCCCTTATTCCACCAGGTTAAACAAGCTCAACTTATTGCCTATTACCTACTGGCACGAATATCTGGGTTTAGTTATGCTTTATAAAATAATTAATGGTATGGCGTCTGTATCTCACGGCGTGCGTCTAGTTGCCGTTTCCTCAAGGAAAACTCGAAGCTCATCCATCGATGACTGTATAAGTCTAACTGTTCCCTTTGCAAGAACCGTAACTTTTCAGACATCTTATTTCATCAGAACTACCAAAGTCTGGAATATTCTTAATTCAGACTTGAGAAACAAGAACAAATCTTTTAGCTCTTTTAAATACGGTCTAGTACTATACTACCGCGATGCTTTAACAAAATCGTATGACACAGAAGATCCGAGAACCTGGAAGTCTGTGTGTATTAAATGCAAAAGAGCTAGGTTTCTTGTAAATAGTATAAAATGTTGCTTTTAATTATTGTATTTATATTATGTAATTTTAATGTTTTTATTTTATCGGGATCGCAGTAATTGGGGTTAAACCTTTTGCGATATCCCAAGCACTTTTTTTACTGTTTTTATGTAGTGTGCTGAAGCTTAATAAATCATAAATCATAAATCAAATCCCGCTCGAGTCAACAATTTTACTTCGACTCGTAGTGTAGGTTAATCATGTCGATAAATATAAAACATAGAACAAACAAAAATATTGAATATTATACATTTGGTTTATGTCATCAACCACAAAAAATCATCATGGACACAAAGTTACTGCAAGATTTTCGACCTTTATACCTGGAACCTGCACCTGAAACCTGCAGCCTGCAATAGGTAATATACACCTGTCCGCTGCAGACTAAACCGTACACAGATAGTTTCACAGCGATTTCAAGGCTTTCAACAACAATTCAACAATAGATTTCAACAGTGATTTCAATGCTTTCAATAATAATTTTCAAATGCCATCATTGATTTTGGCGTGACACCTAAACGCAGTCAGACCTATGGTTGCATGTCTGCATGAACTCGCTGTTTCCTTGCTAGAGACTCGCACCTGAGTATGTACATGTCGAGCTAGAAGGTCGTTATTGTTTATTGTCCTCCTTCATCGAGTTGTATTTTACTCCAATATTAGAGTTAAAATAAATCTATAGACATAACTCCTCCTGAAGCAGTTACTTAATTAACTCCTCTGTCCGAGTTATTTTAACTCCCGAAAATAGCAGTGTATATATATATATATATACTCAGTGTGCAATAATGAATTTGCTCAATTAGAATTTTCATTTAAAATTCTGACCTTTGCTTGAGTATAGGTTGCACCCCTCTGGGTTCAGCCGTCGTAAATTTGAAATTAATCCATACGAGTTAAATAATCGCTGAAGAACCTCCAATATTCCCATTTTAGTATGATCGATTGTACGGTGGTATATATTAGTGTTTCATTCAACCTAATAACTTTGAAAAATAACCATTGAAATGTTGGTTTTCAGAACTTTCAGGAAAAATCGAATAACCAGCCTACCTAATGACCTCTTCCGAACAACAGTCATGCTAAAATATGTGTAAGTACATAGAGTAGCTAAGGAAGATATTTTACGTTTGTAGTAACTTCTTCAGGATTTTATTTTTCCTGGTTTCTCAAATAGAGAAATAATTTCAGGGAAAAGTAGTTATCAGTATTTTGGGATAGTTTTTGCTAGATTAATCAGGAAGATAATATTAAAATAGCCATTACTTTCTTAGAATTCTAAAAAATTTCTTGATGAAAGTAGTACCGCTCAGAAGTAACCTAACAAAATCCGCGGTTAACCTAGGACGATCCGCGGATGATCCTCGGGTCATCCGCGGTTGAAACCGCTGGTCATCCGCGGATCATCCTAGGTTGACCCGAGGATCGACCGAGGACCATCCGCGGATCATCCTAGGTTCGACCTCAACCGCTGCTGCGCGGTTCGTTATGGCGTCATTTCACGAGTGTAGTGTCGGAAGAAGTCGGTTATTTCCAAAGTTTAGCGTCCTTCCTTCGCACGTTGTCTGCACTTCTTCGATTGGCGTTTGTCGTAGCTTGGCAAGTTCGTTTTCAAATACCGTTACCGTGTTTAAATTGATAATGGGAAAGCTATCTCGATACGTGAGGGAAAGAATCGTCTCACTGTCGTCCTCTTGGGTAAAAAAGTCGCTTATTTCCGAAGTTTAGCGTCCTTTTCCTTTGCGCGTTGTGTTAATCGTTATAAGCAGTTATGTGTGTTCGACAATCGACAGTTTCAAGCTTTAATATCTAGCAACAATGGGAAAGCTATCTCGATACGCGAGGGAACGAATAATTTCACTTTCTTCTTCTGGAGTGCAGGTCACTAAAATTACAGATCTGCTTCAACAGGAAGGAATTAAAACTTCGAGATCTGCTTCAAACTTGTTTCTTTCCCGATAAGAATGAGATAAAAAAGTCATACAGTCATACTCTAGAAATACCACCATTCGCGACAAACATATTTTTGTCTGAATATGTGAAGCTTGTGCCGCGGATAAATTATATTACTAGATGGTGATATAAACGCCGTGACTCCGTCTGTGGGTCCGTTCATGCGAAGCATTCCAAGCTCTGTTTGACAATCATTCTAAGGGAAACATGAAGAGAAATGTTTTGATAAAAATGTATTCATGAAATTTTCTATTCCGAGACTCGCCATTGCAACAGACGACAAAAAGGACACTTGCCTGCTTCGCTACTGGCACTGTTGACATGCTTCTGCCATCATGCATTTGGCCTGCTTTGCCACTGGCACTGTTGACACGTGGCCTGGTTTGCCACGCTTGAAACAAAACTGAAGCACTTTGAGTGACCGCGCGCTTCGATTGCTCAATATCAATTTTCAGGTAAAGTGATAAAGTTGGGCTATATGTCGACGCAGAATGCAAAAGTGGTTAATGAAGTTGTTATACCATCTTCTAGCAGTACTATAGCAGTTTAGCCTGACAAAATAAATCGGACGCTCGTTGATTTGTTTACTTGTCCGGTCACTCACGGGTCACTCCGGTGGTACTCTCTTTGAAAAGTTGTACTCCCTCATGATTTTATAGTATATATTGCATGGAGGTATTAGTTATTAGAGAATTACTCACAGTTTTAAGTCTTTACAATGAGAGCGCCTGCCAGTCTCCAGGCATGCTCTTATCACCGTGGCGAAAGCGCCACGTGCCGAATTAAACGGAAATTGACAATACACATGTCAAAAGCTCTGGCTTAACTTGAGGTTTTTTACGTTATCTTATAGTTCACATAAGAGCAATCAGTTACATACATGAGAAGCATGTCGGATAGCAATGCCAATGATATACAGTAGTTCATCAAACAATATTTTTTAACGTAGTACGGATTTGGAGTTTTGAAACTTGTCAATGGACCGTATTATATGCACGTGATAAGATCGACCGCAATATTATTAAGTTCGACCGCTTTGGTCGGATATATGCTTATTCAAACGTCGAATTTGTCACTTATCTAGGTTCGACACATGATAAGTTCGACACATGATAAGTTCGACGTTTGAAACGGGATGAGTATAATATAATATACCCGATGAGTTTAAGAAACATGCGGCAGCAAAACATGCCGTTGGGTCAATAAACGGCTCGAAACACAACAGTTATAACATAATCGTAAATCGTATCAAGATGCCCGTTAAATTTTCTTCTCCTAAAATGCTTTCACGCAATAATAGTGATTTGGTAAGACTATTTCGGGAGATATTATTGTTAACGTTATTTGATAAATTCCAACATAACAGGCTTTCAGTTTGTGCATTTGTACCAACGTCGTCGTCGTTGTTAGGAGTTCAACCACGAAATCGTTATACATTGTATGCAGAATACAGAGACTAATATAAGAATGACTTCAAAACTGCTCCAATGATTACCAGTTAATAATTCCCTTTGTTTTGAACTTGATACGGCAAGTTATTTGACGTCCGGGTCATGTCTTTCTGCTGCCGGCTTTTGGTCGGATGAACTCGGAACCCGAAGCGTTTAGTCGACCGTTGCGGTTAGATGTGTAGACCGCAACCTAACCGCTACCTCACCGCTTCCTCACCGCTACCTCACCGCTACCTCACCGCAACCTCACCGCAACCTCACCGCAACCTCACCGCATCTCCACCGCTACCTCACCGCAACCTCACCGCAACCGCAGTGTTAGGTTACTTCTGAGCGGTACTATAGGTATGGTGTCCCCAAACTATTGAATCGATCAGTGCCATCGAAAAGATGCAGAGGAGGGCGACGAAGTACATCCTAAACCTCGGTTATATGTCCGACATCCCTTATTCCACCAGGTTAAACAAGCTCAACTTATTGCCTATTACCTACTGGCACGAATATCTGGATTTAGTTATGCTTTATAAAATAATTAATGGTATGGCGTCTGTATCTCACGGCGTGCGTCTAGTTGCCGTTTCCTCAAGGAAAACTCGAAGCTCATCCATCGATGACTGTATAAGTCTAACTGTTCCCTTTGCAAGAACCGTAACTTTTCAGACATCTTATTTCATCAGAACTACCAAAGTCTGGAATATTCTTAATTCAGACTTGAGAAACAAGAACAAATCTTTTAGCTCTTTTAAATACGGTCTAGTACTATACTACCGCGATGCTTTAACAAAATCGTTATGACACAGAAGATCCGAGAACCTGGAAGTCTGTGTGTATTAAATGCAAAAGAGCTAGGTCTCTTGTAAATAGTATAAAATGTTGCTTTTAATTATTGTATTTATATTATGTAATTTTAATGTTTTTATTTTATCGGGATCGCAGTAATTGGGGTTAAACCTGTTGCGATATCCCAAGCACTTTTTTTACTGTTTTTATGTAGTGTGCTGAAGCTTAATAAATCATAAATCATAAATCAAATCCCGCTCGAGTCAACAATTTTACTTCGACTCGTAGTGTAGGTTAATCATGTCGATAAATATAAAACATAGAACAAACAAAAATATTGAATATTATACATTTGGTTTATGTCATCAACCACAAAAAATCATCATGGACACAAAGTTACTGCAAGGTTTTCGACCTTTATACCTGGAACCTGCACCTGAAACCTGCAGCCTGCAATAGGTAATATACACCTGTCCGCTGCAGACTAAACCGTACACAGATAGTTTCACAGCGATTTCAAGGCTTTCAACAACAATTCAACAATAGATTTCAACAGTGATTTCAATGCTTTCAATAATAATTTTCAAATGCCATCATTGATTTTGGCGTGACAACCTAAACGCAGTCAGACCTATGGTTGCATGTCTGCATGAACTCGCTGTTTCCTTGCTAGAGACTCGCACCTGAGTATGTACATGTCGAGCTAGAAGGTCGTTATTGTTTATTGTCCTCCTTCATCGAGTTGTATTTTACTCCAATATTAGAGTTAAAATAAATCTATAGACATAACTCCTCCTGAAGCAGTTACTTAATTAACTCCTCTGTCCGAGTTATTTTAACTCCCGAAAATAGCAGTGTATATATATATATATATACTCAGTGTGCAATAATGAATTTGCTCAATTAGAATTTTCATTTAAAATTTTGACCTTTGCTTGAGTATAGGTTGCACCCCTCTGGGTTCAGCCGTCGTAAATTTGAAATTAATCCATACGAGTTAAATAATCGCTGAAGAACCTCCAATATTCCCATTTTAGTATGATCGATTGTACGGTGGTATATATTAGTGTTTCATTCAACCTAATAACTTTGAAAAATAACCATTGAAATGTTGGTTTTCAGAACTTTCAGGAAAAATCGAATAACCAGCCTACCTAATGACCTCTTCCGAACAACAGTCATGCTAAAATATGTGTAAGTACATAGAGTAGCTAAGGAAGATATTTTACGTTGTAGTAACTTCTTCAGGATTTTATTTTTCCTGGTTTCTCAAATAGAGAAATAATTTCAGGGAAAAGTAGTTATCAGTATTTTGGGATAGTTTTTGCTAGATTAATCAGGAAGATAATATTAAAATAGCCATTACTTTCTTAGAATTCTAAAAATTTCTTGATGAAAGTAGTACCGCTCAGAAGTAACCTAACAAAATCCGCGGTTAACCTAGGACGATCCGCGGATGATCCTCGGGTCATCCGCGGTTGAACCGCTGGTCATCCGCGGATCATCCTAGGTTGACCCGAGGATCGACCGAGGACCATCCGCGGATCATCCTAGGTTCGACCTCAACCGCTGCTGCGCGGTTCGTATGGCGTCATTTCACGAGTGTAGTGTCGGAAGAAGTCGGTTATTTCCAAAGTTTAGCGTCCTTCCTTCGCACGTTGTCTGCACTTCTTCGATTGGCGTTTGTCGTAGCTTGGCAAGTTCGTTTTCAAATACCGTTACCGTGTTTAAATTGATAATGGGAAAGCTATCTCGATACGTGAGGGAAAGAATCGTCTCACTGTCGTCCTCTTGGGTAAAAAAGTCGCTTATTTCCGAAGTTTAGCGTCCTTTTCCTTTGCGCGTTGTGTTAATCGTTATAAGCAGTTATGTGTGTTCGACAATCGACAGTTTCAAGCTTTAATATCTAGCAACAATGGGAAAGCTATCTCGATACGCGAGGGAACGAATAATTTCACTTTCTTCTTCTGGAGTGCAGGTCACTAAAATTACAGATCTGCTTCAACAGGAAGGAATTAAAACTTCGAGATCTGCTTCAAACTTGTTTCTTTCCCGATAAGAATGAGATAAAAAAGTCATACAGTCATACTCTAGAAATACCACCATTCGCGACAAACATATTTTTGTCTGAATATGTGAAGCTTGTGCCGCGGATAAATTATATTACTAGATGGTGATATAAACGCCGTGACTCCGTCTGTGGGTCCGTTCATGCGAAGCATTCCAAGCTCTGTTTGACAATCATTCTAAGGGAAACATGAAGAGAAATGTTTTGATAAAAATGTATTCATGAAATTTTCTATTCCGAGACTCGCCATTGCAACAGACGACAAAAAGGACACTTGCCTGCTTCGCTACTGGCACTGTTGACATGCTTCTGCCATCATGCATTTGGCCTGCTTTGCCACTGGCACTGTTGACACGTGGCCTGGTTTGCCACGCTTGAAACAAAACTGAAGCACTTTGAGTGACCGCGCGCTTCGATTGCTCAATATCAATTTTCAGGTAAAGTGATAAAGTTGGGCTATATGTCGACGCAGAATGCAAAAGTGGTTAATGAAGTTGTTATACCATCTTCTAGCAGTACTATAGCAGTTTAGCCTGACAAAATAAATCGGACGCTCGTTGATTTGTTTACTTGTCCGGTCACTCACGGGTCACTCCGGTGGTACTCTCTTTGAAAAGTTGTACTCCCTCATGATTTTATAGTATATATTGCATGGAGGTATTAGTTATTAGAGAATTACTCACAGTTTTAAGTCTTTACAATGAGAGCGCCTGCCAGTCTCCAGGCATGCTCTTATCACCGTGGCGAAAGCGCCACGTGCCGAATTAAACGGAAATTGACAATACACATGTCAAAAGCTCTGGCTTAACTTGAGGTTTTTTACGTTATCTTATAGTTCACAATGCATAAGCTACAATGGTTTTCATCCTGTTAGAGTGCTCAATATGACCTAACGGTCATAGAGCGTTTATATATATATATATATATATATATATATATATATATAATAAATAGAAATAAGATAAAATTGATCACGATCTATCGTAGAGTGCTCGATACCATATACGGTAGAGCTTAATATAGCAAACAAAATAATTTTTTGTTTGCTACTCGGAGTTTCACGCTGGATGCGATCTTCAGGCAACTGGAGGAACGCCGATTTAATGTCTATTTTTATAGTCATCGATTGACGTCACGAACTGCCGGGGCTGGATGACTCATCGCTCTTTTCTTCACGCGGCCTATCTTTTAAATGTAAAATTTATTCTTGTGTCGACATTTCGAAATAATTTCGGATCATTTGTTCAGTAAGTTTTTGTGACCAGCTTTCATGATATAAAGTTTCTCTTCCAAACAAAGATTACATCTTTTTGCTCCACTCGTGTAAGCAGCGGCTCTTTTCAGGATAGCCCATTTCTGATATTGAAAGTCCGTTTTTTTTGTTTACAATTCCCATACGTATATTTAGATAATTCGGTTTCGTTCGAGTATTTTTTGTCTGTGAAGGATTTCGTGTGGTTTCTGTACCGTTCTTTAAAACTGTTTGCTGTCATTCCGATATATTGTTTTGTTTCTCTGGTGTCTGTTGTGGTAACGACGGCTCTGTAGACAATGTTGTTTGCTAAACAGTTGCCTTGGAGTTACAGTCTTCTTTCCTCGGTAGCTTCTTGGTTTGGTTAAGGATTCGGGAGTTGTGTTTTGTGATTGCGCTCTTCATATTATCCATGCAGCTGTAACTAATTTTGATAGTGTTCCGGTTAAAACTATTGTGTAGTTTACTCGATTTGAGAAAGTGCTTGTCCATTAGCTAAAGAAAATTATGACCAATGTTCGTTTTCAGATTTTTACTGTATGGTGGGTTGAACCATATGATCTTTCGGTGTAAAAAATCATATGCCGAAAAATCACATTGTTCAACCCACCAAACAGTAAAAATCTTAAAACGAACATTGATCATACTTTTCTTGAGCTAATCGACAAGCATGCACTTTCTAAAATCGAGTAAACTACACAAAAATTTTAACCGGAAAACTATCAAAATTAGTTACAGCTGCATGGATAATATGAAGAGCGCAATCAAAAAACACAACTCCCGAATCCTTAACCAAACCAAGAAGCTACCGAGGAAAGAAGATTGTAACTGTAGGATAAAGGAAGAGTCCAAGGCAACTGTTTAGCAAACAGCATTGTCTACAGAGCCGACGTAACCACAGCAGACACCAGAGAAACAAAACAATATATCGGAATGACAGCAAACAGTTTTAAAGAACGGTACAGTAACCTCACGAAATCGTTCACAGACAACAAATACTCGAACGAAACCGAATTATCTAAATACGTATGGGAATTGAAAACAAAAACCGGACTTTCAATATGAATAAAGTGTGCTATCCTGAAAAGAGCCGCTGCTTACACGAGTGGAGCAAAAAGATGTAATCTTTGTTTGGAAGAGAAACTTTATATCATGAAAGCTGGTCACAAAAACTTACTGAACAAAAGATCCGAAATTATTTCGAAATGCAGACATAAGAATAAATTTTACATTTCAAAGATAGGCCGCGTGAAGAAAAGAGCGATGAGTCATCCAGCCCCCACAGTTCGTGACGTCAATCAATGACTATAAAAAGAGACATTAACTCGGTGTTCCTCCAGTTGCCTGAAGATCGCATCCAGCGTAAAACTCCGAGTAGCAAACAAACATTTAAGCGACATTTTCTTATATTAAGCTCTATGTGGAAAAGTAGTTATCAGTATTTTGGGATCGTTTTTTGCTACATTCTTAGAAAGTTGGTTTAAAATTAGATATGAAGAACTATGGTGATTTATAATTCCGCGTAGTATGCTACAGCTAATATGCCAATTCAGTCCTTCATACTGAATCCCAACAACTTCTTCAGGAAGCAAATTTAACTCTGCAAAATTGAATATAATCCATTCAACTTAGAAAATCGCTACATTCTCCCTGAACGAATTTTCCCATATTCCATTTTAGTTTCTACAGCTACATTGTTGTGTGTATCAGTATTTAACTCGAACTATTGACAATTTTAAACGTACTTTGTCTTTTCCTTTTCAGCTATTTCCGTGAAAATCTCATAACAAACCTGCCTAATGACCTGCTTAGAAACACAACCATGCTACAAACTCTGTAAGCATAGACTACAGCAACAACGGAAGGAAATGTTTAAACCTGGACCTCCTTTCTCAAAATATAGCCAATTAGTATTGGATAAAAAATAATTATCAATATTTTTGAATTATTGTGACGAGATATTAATAAAGGGAGATTACATTAAAATCTTAAACATTTCATGATGTTAGTTCAATTTATTAACATTCAATGTTGTATATCCAATGTTTTGTTTGTTTTTATACAGTCAAGGAAGACGTACAAGGTTAACGTTATCAATGTTTGCAGATTCCATTTAAATGTGAAACAATGACATTGACTAATTTTAATTCTAATAGATAAGATAATATTATATTTGGAATTCGAAATACTCTAGTTTCTCTATCCGTGTGGTTGAATGTAAACTAGTATATGAATGTAAAATAAATTAGCGGACACGATTCCAGATGGTGCGAGTTGACCCATTCGAATCCAGTTCCAACTGAAATTTTTGCTGGATCCCGCGAATTACCACCCTTTCCAAGCTTCGAGCTTACAAGCAACGAAGTGTGCAAGGTTTTGCACTCTATAGATCCATCTAAAGCTCCTGGCCCAGACGGTATTCAAAATCGTGTTTTAAAGGAATGCGCTTCTCAATTAGCCGATTCTCTCTGTTTACTTTTTAATAAATCACTTCGCACCTCAGAGATTCCTAACGAGTGGAAAGTGGCTAATATCATCCCGCTTTTTAAGAAAGCGAAGAAGGATGAAGTTGAAAACTATCGACCGATTTCGTTACTATCCGTCGTTAGCAAAATCTTGGAACGTTGTGTTTTCGATCATATTTCATCCTATATCCACTCTCTAATCCACTCTGCCCAACATGGTTTTATAAACGGAAAATCATGTTCATCCCAGCTTCTCTCTGTCCTGCACGTAATTGGCAAGAACTTAGACGTGGGCAGCAAACTGACGTGGTATTTATGGACATCTCAAAGGCTTTCGATTCAGTAGACCATCCAACTTTAATTCATAAACTGTACGACTTTGGTATATCGGATAATCTTTTACTATGGTTTAAAAATTACCTATCCGGAAGACTCCAACAAGTTGTGGTCCAAGGTGTGAAATCTGATCAACTGCCAATTACATCAGGTGTTCCCCAAGGCTCAATATTGGGACCTTTATTATTCCTAGTCTACGTTAACAACATTCCTGACTATATATCTCCCTCTACCGATGTCGCACTGTTTGCCGATGACACTAAATGCTTTAGAACAATCCGATCTCCAATTGATACGGCTTTACTTCAAAAGGACATATTAAACCTTGAGTCTTGGTCAAGTGATCACTATTTACACTTTAACAAGCCTAAGTGCAAAGTTCTATCTATAACCAGAAAAAGGTCCCCGATTGTGACAACGTAACAGCTAAACGACTACACAATTAACCAAGTTAGTACAGAGTCGGACCTGGGAATCAAGATTGATTCCACACTTAATTGGAAAAGTCAGATAAATGATTTACGCTCCAAAGCTAATAAGATGCTTGGTTTGGTTAGGCGTTCCACATTAGAGATGGTCGATACCCAAGCAAGAAGGTCATTATATTTACAACTTATACGAAGTCAATTGGGTTATGCCTCCCAGGTATGGTGTCCCCAAACTATTGAATCGATCAGTGCCATCGAAAAGGTGCAGAGGAGGGCGACGAAGTACATCCTAAACCTCGGTTATATGTCCGACATCCCTTATTCCACCAGGTTAAACAAGCTCAACTTATTGCCTATTACCTACTGGCACGAATATCTGGGTTTAGTTATGCTTTATAAAATAATTAATGGTATGGCGTCTGTATCTCACGGCGTGCGCGTCTAGTTGCCGTTTCCTCAAGGAAAACTCGAAGCTCATCCATCGATGACTGTATAAGTCTAACTGTTCCCTTTGCAAGAACCGTAACTTTTCAGACATCTTATTTCATCAGAACTACCAAAGTCTGGAATATTCTTAATTCAGACTTGAGAAACAAGAACAAATCTTTTAGCTCTTTTAAATACGGTCTAGTACTATACTACCGCGATGCTTTAACAAAATCGTATGACACAGAAGATCCGAGAACCTGGAAGTCTGTGTGTATTAAATGCAAAAGAGCTAGGTTTCTTGTAAATAGTATAAAATGTTGCTTTTAATTATTGTATTTATATTATGTAATTTTAATGTTTTTATTTTATCGGGATCGCAGTAATTGGGGTTAAACCTTTTGCGATATCCCAAGCACTTTTTTTACTGTTTTTATGTAGTGTGCTGAAGCTTAATAAATCATAAATCATAAATCAAATCCCGCTCGAGTCAACAATTTTACTTCGACTCGTAGTGTAGGTTAATCATGTCGATAAATATAAAACATAGAACAAACAAAAATATTGAATATTATACATTTGGTTTATGTCATCAACCACAAAAAATCATCATGGACACAAAGTTACTGCAAGATTTTCGACCTTTATACCTGGAACCTGCACCTGAAACCTGCAGCCTGCAATAGGTAATATACACCTGTCCGCTGCAGACTAAACCGTACACAGATAGTTTCACAGCGATTTCAAGGCTTTCAACAACAATTCAACAATAGATTTCAACAGTGATTTCAATGCTTTCAATAATAATTTTCAAATGCCATCATTGATTTTGGCGTGACACCTAAACGCAGTCAGACCTATGGTTGCATGTCTGCATGAACTCGCTGTTTCCTTGCTAGAGACTCGCACCTGAGTATGTACATGTCGAGCTAGAAGGTCGTTATTGTTTATTGTCCTCCTTCATCGAGTTGTATTTTACTCCAATATTAGAGTTAAAATAAATCTATAGACATAACTCCTCCTGAAGCAGTTACTTAATTAACTCCTCTGTCCGAGTTATTTTAACTCCCGAAAATAGCAGTGTATATATATATATATATATACTCAGTGTGCAATAATGAATTTGCTCAATTAGAATTTTCATTTAAAATTCTGACCTTTGCTTGAGTATAGGTTGCACCCCTCTGGGTTCAGCCGTCGTAAATTTGAAATTAATCCATACGAGTTAAATAATCGCTGAAGAACCTCCAATATTCCCATTTTAGTATGATCGATTGTACGGTGGTATATATTAGTGTTTCATTCAACCTAATAACTTTGAAAAATAACCATTGAAATGTTGGTTTTCAGAACTTTCAGGAAAAATCGAATAACCAGCCTACCTAATGACCTCTTCCGAACAACAGTCATGCTAAAATATGTGTAAGTACATAGAGTAGCTAAGGAAGATATTTTACGTTGTAGTAACTTCTTCAGGATTTTATTTTTCCTGGTTTCTCAAATAGAGAAATAATTTCAGGGAAAAGTAGTTATCAGTATTTTGGGATAGTTTTTGCTAGATTAATCAGGAAGATAATATTAAAATAGCCATTACTTTCTTAGAATTCTAAAAATTTCTTGATGAAAGTAGTACCGCTCAGAAGTAACCTAACAAAATCCGCGGTTAACCTAGGACGATCCGCGGATGATCCTCGGGTCATCCGCGGTTGAACCGCTGGTCATCCGCGGATCATCCTAGGTTGACCCGAGGATCGACCGAGGACCATCCGCGGATCATCCTAGGTTCGACCTCAACCGCTGCTGCGCGGTTCGTATGGCGTCATTTCACGAGTGTAGTGTCGGAAGAAGTCGGTTATTTCCAAAGTTTAGCGTCCTTCCTTCGCACGTTGTCTGCACTTCTTCGATTGGCGTTTGTCGTAGCTTGGCAAGTTCGTTTTCAAATACCGTTACCGTGTTTAAATTGATAATGGGAAAGCTATCTCGATACGTGAGGGAAAGAATCGTCTCACTGTCGTCCTCTTGGGTAAAAAAGTCGCTTATTTCCGAAGTTTAGCGTCCTTTTCCTTTGCGCGTTGTGTTAATCGTTATAAGCAGTTATGTGTGTTCGACAATCGACAGTTTCAAGCTTTAATATCTAGCAACAATGGGAAAGCTATCTCGATACGCGAGGGAACGAATAATTTCACTTTCTTCTTCTGGAGTGCAGGTCACTAAAATTACAGATCTGCTTCAACAGGAAGGAATTAAAACTTCGAGATCTGCTTCAAACTTGTTTCTTTCCCGATAAGAATGAGATAAAAAAGTCATACAGTCATACTCTAGAAATACCACCATTCGCGACAAACATATTTTTGTCTGAATATGTGAAGCTTGTGCCGCGGATAAATTATATTACTAGATGGTGATATAAACGCCGTGACTCCGTCTGTGGGTCCGTTCATGCGAAGCATTCCAAGCTCTGTTTGACAATCATTCTAAGGGAAACATGAAGAGAAATGTTTTGATAAAAATGTATTCATGAAATTTTCTATTCCGAGACTCGCCATTGCAACAGACGACAAAAAGGACACTTGCCTGCTTCGCTACTGGCACTGTTGACATGCTTCTGCCATCATGCATTTGGCCTGCTTTGCCACTGGCACTGTTGACACGTGGCCTGGTTTGCCACGCTTGAAACAAAACTGAAGCACTTTGAGTGACCGCGCGCTTCGATTGCTCAATATCAATTTTCAGGTAAAGTGATAAAGTTGGGCTATATGTCGACGCAGAATGCAAAAGTGGTTAATGAAGTTGTTATACCATCTTCTAGCAGTACTATAGCAGTTTAGCCTGACAAAATAAATCGGACGCTCGTTGATTTGTTTACTTGTCCGGTCACTCACGGGTCACTCCGGTGGTACTCTCTTTGAAAAGTTGTACTCCCTCATGATTTTATAGTATATATTGCATGGAGGTATTAGTTATTAGAGAATTACTCACAGTTTTAAGTCTTTACAATGAGAGCGCCTGCCAGTCTCCAGGCATGCTCTTATCACCGTGGCGAAAGCGCCACGTGCCGAATTAAACGGAAATTGACAATACACATGTCAAAAGCTCTGGCTTAACTTGAGGTTTTTTACGTTATCTTATAGTTCACATAAGAGCAATCAGTTACATACATGAGAAGCATGTCGGATAGCAATGCCAATGATATACAGTAGTTCATCAAACAATATTTTTTAACGTAGTACGGATTTGGAGTTTTGAAACTTGTCAATGGACCGTATTATATGCACGTGATAAGATCGACCGCAATATTATTAAGTTCGACCGCTTTGGTCGGATATATGCTTATTCAAACGTCGAATTTGTCACTTATCTAGGTTCGACACATGATAAGTTCGACACATGATAAGTTCGACGTTTGAAACGGGATGAGTATAATATAATATACCCGATGAGTTTAAGAAACATGCGGCAGCAAAACATGCCGTTGGGTCAATAAACGGCTCGAAACACAACAGTTATAACATAATCGTAAATCGTATCAAGATGCCCGTTAAATTTTCTTCTCCTAAAATGCTTTCACGCAATAATAGTGATTTGGTAAGACTATTTCGGGAGATATTATTGTTAACGTTATTTGATAAATTCCAACATAACAGGCTTTCAGTTTGTGCATTTGTACCAACGTCGTCGTCGTTGTTAGGAGTTCAACCACGAAATCGTTATACATTGTATGCAGAATACAGAGACTAATATAAGAATGACTTCAAAACTGCTCCAATGATTACCAGTTAATAATTCCCTTTGTTTTGAACTTGATACGGCAAGTTATTTGACGTCCGGGTCATGTCTTTCTGCTGCCGGCTTTTGGTCGGATGAACTCGGAACCCGAAGCGTTTAGTCGACCGTTGCGGTTAGATGTGTAGACCGCAACCTAACCGCTACCTCACCGCTTCCTCACCGCTACCTCACCGCTACCTCACCGCAACCTCACCGCAACCTCACCGCAACCTCACCGCATCTCCACCGCTACCTCACCGCAACCTCACCGCAACCGCAGTGTTAGGTTACTTCTGAGCGGTACTATAGGTATGGTGTCCCCAAACTATTGAATCGATCAGTGCCATCGAAAAGATGCAGAGGAGGGCGACGAAGTACATCCTAAACCTCGGTTATATGTCCGACATCCCTTATTCCACCAGGTTAAACAAGCTCAACTTATTGCCTATTACCTACTGGCACGAATATCTGGATTTAGTTATGCTTTATAAAATAATTAATGGTATGGCGTCTGTATCTCACGGCGTGCGTCTAGTTGCCGTTTCCTCAAGGAAAACTCGAAGCTCATCCATCGATGACTGTATAAGTCTAACTGTTCCCTTTGCAAGAACCGTAACTTTTCAGACATCTTATTTCATCAGAACTACCAAAGTCTGGAATATTCTTAATTCAGACTTGAGAAACAAGAACAAATCTTTTAGCTCTTTTAAATACGGTCTAGTACTATACTACCGCGATGCTTTAACAAAATCGTTATGACACAGAAGATCCGAGAACCTGGAAGTCTGTGTGTATTAAATGCAAAAGAGCTAGGTCTCTTGTAAATAGTATAAAATGTTGCTTTTAATTATTGTATTTATATTATGTAATTTTAATGTTTTTATTTTATCGGGATCGCAGTAATTGGGGTTAAACCTGTTGCGATATCCCAAGCACTTTTTTTACTGTTTTTATGTAGTGTGCTGAAGCTTAATAAATCATAAATCATAAATCAAATCCCGCTCGAGTCAACAATTTTACTTCGACTCGTAGTGTAGGTTAATCATGTCGATAAATATAAAACATAGAACAAACAAAAATATTGAATATTATACATTTGGTTTATGTCATCAACCACAAAAAATCATCATGGACACAAAGTTACTGCAAGGTTTTCGACCTTTATACCTGGAACCTGCACCTGAAACCTGCAGCCTGCAATAGGTAATATACACCTGTCCGCTGCAGACTAAACCGTACACAGATAGTTTCACAGCGATTTCAAGGCTTTCAACAACAATTCAACAATAGATTTCAACAGTGATTTCAATGCTTTCAATAATAATTTTCAAATGCCATCATTGATTTTGGCGTGACACCTAAACGCAGTCAGACCTATGGTTGCATGTCTGCATGAACTCGCTGTTTCCTTGCTAGAGACTCGCACCTGAGTATGTACATGTCGAGCTAGAAGGTCGTTATTGTTTATTGTCCTCCTTCATCGAGTTGTATTTTACTCCAATATTAGAGTTAAAATAAATCTATAGACATAACTCCTCCTGAAGCAGTTACTTAATTAACTCCTCTGTCCGAGTTATTTTAACTCCCGAAAATAGCAGTGTATATATATATATATACTCAGTGTGCAATAATGAATTTGCTCAATTAGAATTTTCATTTAAAATTTTGACCTTTGCTTGAGTATAGGTTGCACCCCTCTGGGTTCAGCCGTCGTAAATTTGAAATTAATCCATACGAGTTAAATAATCGCTGAAGAACCTCCAATATTCCCATTTTAGTATGATCGATTGTACGGTGGTATATATTAGTGTTTCATTCAACCTAATAACTTTGAAAAATAACCATTGAAATGTTGGTTTTCAGAACTTTCAGGAAAAATCGAATAACCAGCCTACCTAATGACCTCTTCCGAACAACAGTCATGCTAAAATATGTGTAAGTACATAGAGTAGCTAAGGAAGATATTTTACGTTGTAGTAACTTCTTCAGGATTTTATTTTTCCTGGTTTCTCAAATAGAGAAATAATTTCAGGGAAAAGTAGTTATCAGTATTTTGGGATAGTTTTTGCTAGATTAATCAGGAAGATAATATTAAAATAGCCATTACTTTCTTAGAATTCTAAAAATTTCTTGATGAAAGTAGTACCGCTCAGAAGTAACCTAACAAAATCCGCGGTTAACCTAGGACGATCCGCGGATGATCCTCGGGTCATCCGCGGTTGAACCGCTGGTCATCCGCGGATCATCCTAGGTTGACCCGAGGATCGACCGAGGACCATCCGCGGATCATCCTAGGTTCGACCTCAACCGCTGCTGCGCGGTTCGTATGGCGTCATTTCACGAGTGTAGTGTCGGAAGAAGTCGGTTATTTCCAAAGTTTAGCGTCCTTCCTTCGCACGTTGTCTGCACTTCTTCGATTGGCGTTTGTCGTAGCTTGGCAAGTTCGTTTTCAAATACCGTTACCGTGTTTAAATTGATAATGGGAAAGCTATCTCGATACGTGAGGGAAAGAATCGTCTCACTGTCGTCCTCTTGGGTAAAAAAGTCGCTTATTTCCGAAGTTTAGCGTCCTTTTCCTTTGCGCGTTGTGTTAATCGTTATAAGCAGTTATGTGTGTTCGACAATCGACAGTTTCAAGCTTTAATATCTAGCAACAATGGGAAAGCTATCTCGATACGCGAGGGAACGAATAATTTCACTTTCTTCTTCTGGAGTGCAGGTCACTAAAATTACAGATCTGCTTCAACAGGAAGGAATTAAAACTTCGAGATCTGCTTCAAACTTGTTTCTTTCCCGATAAGAATGAGATAAAAAAGTCATACAGTCATACTCTAGAAATACCACCATTCGCGACAAACATATTTTTGTCTGAATATGTGAAGCTTGTGCCGCGGATAAATTATATTACTAGATGGTGATATAAACGCCGTGACTCCGTCTGTGGGTCCGTTCATGCGAAGCATTCCAAGCTCTGTTTGACAATCATTCTAAGGGAAACATGAAGAGAAATGTTTTGATAAAAATGTATTCATGAAATTTTCTATTCCGAGACTCGCCATTGCAACAGACGACAAAAAGGACACTTGCCTGCTTCGCTACTGGCACTGTTGACATGCTTCTGCCATCATGCATTTGGCCTGCTTTGCCACTGGCACTGTTGACACGTGGCCTGGTTTGCCACGCTTGAAACAAAACTGAAGCACTTTGAGTGACCGCGCGCTTCGATTGCTCAATATCAATTTTCAGGTAAAGTGATAAAGTTGGGCTATATGTCGACGCAGAATGCAAAAGTGGTTAATGAAGTTGTTATACCATCTTCTAGCAGTACTATAGCAGTTTAGCCTGACAAAATAAATCGGACGCTCGTTGATTTGTTTACTTGTCCGGTCACTCACGGGTCACTCCGGTGGTACTCTCTTTGAAAAGTTGTACTCCCTCATGATTTTATAGTATATATTGCATGGAGGTATTAGTTATTAGAGAATTACTCACAGTTTTAAGTCTTTACAATGAGAGCGCCTGCCAGTCTCCAGGCATGCTCTTATCACCGTGGCGAAAGCGCCACGTGCCGAATTAAACGGAAATTGACAATACACATGTCAAAAGCTCTGGCTTAACTTGAGGTTTTTTACGTTATCTTATAGTTCACATAAGAGCAATCAGTTACATACATGAGAAGCATGTCGGATAGCAATGCCAATGATATACAGTAGTTCATCAAACAATATTTTTTAACGTAGTACGGATTTGGAGTTTTGAAACTTGTCAATGGACCGTATTATATGCACGTGATAAGATCGACCGCAATATTATTAAGTTCGACCGCTTTGGTCGGATATATGCTTATTCAAACGTCGAATTTGTCACTTATCTAGGTTCGACACATGATAAGTTCGACACATGATAAGTTCGACGTTTGAAACGGGATGAGTATAATATAATATACCCGATGAGTTTAAGAAACATGCGGCAGCAAAACATGCCGTTGGGTCAATAAACGGCTCGAAACACAACAGTTATAACATAATCGTAAATCGTATCAAGATGCCCGTTAAATTTTCTTCTCCTAAAATGCTTTCACGCAATAATAGTGATTTGGTAAGACTATTTCGGGAGATATTATTGTTAACGTTATTTGATAAATTCCAACATAACAGGCTTTCAGTTTGTGCATTTGTACCAACGTCGTCGTCGTTGTTAGGAGTTCAACCACGAAATCGTTATACATTGTATGCAGAATACAGAGACTAATATAAGAATGACTTCAAAACTGCTCCAATGATTACCAGTTAATAATTCCCTTTGTTTTGAACTTGATACGGCAAGTTATTTGACGTCCGGGTCATGTCTTTCTGCTGCCGGCTTTTGGTCGGATGAACTCGGAACCCGAAGCGTTTAGTCGACCGTTGCGGTTAGATGTGTAGACCGCAACCTAACCGCTACCTCACCGCTTCCTCACCGCTACCTCACCGCTACCTCACCGCAACCTCACCGCAACCTCACCGCATCTCCACCGCTACCTCACCGCAACCTCACCGCAACCGCAGTGTTAGGTTACTTCTGAGCGGTACTATAGGTATGGTGTCCCCAAACTATTGAATCGATCAGTGCCATCGAAAAGATGCAGAGGAGGGCGACGAAGTACATCCTAAACCTCGGTTATATGTCCGACATCCCTTATTCCACCAGGTTAAACAAGCTCAACTTATTGCCTATTACCTACTGGCACGAATATCTGGATTTAGTTATGCTTTATAAAATAATTAATGGTATGGCGTCTGTATCTCACGGCGTGCGTCTAGTTGCCGTTTCCTCAAGGAAAACTCGAAGCTCATCCATCGATGACTGTATAAGTCTAACTGTTCCCTTTGCAAGAACCGTAACTTTTCAGACATCTTATTTCATCAGAACTACCAAAGTCTGGAATATTCTTAATTCAGACTTGAGAAACAAGAACAAATCTTTTAGCTCTTTTAAATACGGTCTAGTACTATACTACCGCGATGCTTTAACAAAATCGTATGACACAGAAGATCCGAGAACCTGGAAGTCTGTGTGTATTAAATGCAAAAGAGCTAGGTCTCTTGTAAATAGTATAAAATGTTGCTTTTAATTATTGTATTTATATTATGTAATTTTAATGTTTTTATTTTATCGGGATCGCAGTAATTGGGGTTAAACCTGTTGCGATATCCCAAGCACTTTTTTTACTGTTTTTATGTAGTGTGCTGAAGCTTAATAAATCATAAATCATAAATCAAATCCCGCTCGAGTCAACAATTTTACTTCGACTCGTAGTGTAGGTTAATCATGTCGATAAATATAAAACATAGAACAAACAAAAATATTGAATATTATACATTTGGTTTATGTCATCAACCACAAAAAATCATCATGGACACAAAGTTACTGCAAGGTTTTCGACCTTTATACCTGGAACCTGCACCTGAAACCTGCAGCCTGCAATAGGTAATATACACCTGTCCGCTGCAGACTAAACCGTACACAGATAGTTTCACAGCGATTTCAAGGCTTTCAACAACAATTCAACAATAGATTTCAACAGTGATTTCAATGCTTTCAATAATAATTTTCAAATGCCATCATTGATTTTGGCGTGACACCTAAACGCAGTCAGACCTATGGTTACATGTCTGCATGAACTCGCTGTTTCCTTGCTAGAGACTCGCACCTGAGTATGTACATGTCGAGCTAGAAGGTCGTTATTGTTTATTGTCCTCCTTCATCGAGTTGTATTTTACTCCAATATTAGAGTTAAAATAAATCTATAGACATAACTCCTCCTGAAGCAGTTACTTAATTAACTCCTCTGTCCGAGTTATTTTAACTCCCGAAAATAGCAGTGTATATATATATATATACTCAGTGTGCAATAATGAATTTGCTCAATTAGAATTTTCATTTAAAATTTTGACCTTTGCTTGAGTATAGGTTGCACCCCTCTGGGTTCAGCCGTCGTAAATTTGAAATTAATCCATACGAGTTAAATAATCGCTGAAGAACCTCCAATATTCCCATTTTAGTATGATCGATTGTACGGTGGTATATATTAGTGTTTCATTCAACCTAATAACTTTGAAAAATAACCATTGAAATGTTGGTTTTCAGAACTTTCAGGAAAAATCGAATAACCAGCCTACCTAATGACCTCTTCCGAACAACAGTCATGCTAAAATATGTGTAAGTACATAGAGTAGCTAAGGAAGATATTTTACGTTGTAGTAACTTCTTCAGGATTTTATTTTTCCTGGTTTCTCAAATAGAGAAATAATTTCAGGGAAAAGTAGTTATCAGTATTTTGGGATAGTTTTTGCTAGATTAATCAGGAAGATAATATTAAAATAGCCATTACTTTCTTAGAATTCTAAAAATTTCTTGATGAAAGTTGGTTTAAAATTAAATATGAAGAACTATGGGTGATTTATAATTCCGCGTAATATGCTGATATTGGCATATCAGCATATTACGCGGAATTATAAATCACCCATAGTTCTTCATATTTATAGTCATTCATACTAAGTCCCAACAAATTGTTCAGGGAGAAAATTTAACACAAAATACATGTAGATGTAGCTACATTCACCCTTAACGAATTTTTCCATTTTATAGTTTCTATAGTTACATAATTACATTGTTGTGTGTATCAATATTTAACTAGAACTATTGACAATTTTCAACGCACTTTGTCTTTTTCTTTTTCAGGTTGTTCTATGCAAATCTCATAACAAACCTGCCTTATGACCTGTTTAGAAACACAACCATGCTACAAGCGCTGTAAGTATAGACTACAGTAACAAGGGAAGGCAATTTTTAAACCTGTTTAGGATTTGAAGACCTCCTTTTTCAAAATATAGCCAATTAGTATTGGATAAAAAATAATTAGCGATATTTTTGAATTATTGTCACGATAGATTAATAAAGGGAGATTATATTAAAATCTTAAACATTTCGTGATGAAAGTTGGTCAACAAACATAAAGAAATATTGTTCATTCCTGACGTTTTAGTAATATATATTTATATGTGCAATATATTTCTTACCAAATAACAACAACTGTAGATTGCAGATTTTAAAGTGTAGGCAGCAGATTACCGGGTAAATTCAATGTTTTATTTGTTCAATTTATTTACCGCGAAGCGCCGCCACAATGTCCGGTCGTGTATAATGTCCGGTAGTTTGTCAGGGCAAATCGTTTGAGAACATGTTTGTGGCGGCGTATAAATATACGTATCCATCAACCGCGGACATTGGCTTTCGTCACGGGGCAGAAATTAAGTAAACAAGGAAATTTATGGATCTACAGGGGTATTTGTCTAGGTCGTGAGCCGGGAACATTTTTTTTTTTTGCAAAGCCAAACGTTAAATGAGTATTTAAATAACGAATGCCAGGTTGAAGTTGCAGGAGGAGAGGAGAACGTGAGGGCCAGTCGTTAAAACAAAACCTCAATACTTATTCTGTGACAAAACCAACACAGCAAGAAGGATTGCGACAGAAACAAGTCCAAAACGAGCAAAGCGACTCGAAGTGAACGAGCTGTCAGACCGTCTCGAAGTGTTCCAAAGAAACGAAAACAATGAGAAAAGTATACAGAGTATTATTCTCGTAATTTGTGCTTTACAATTCGACATAATACATTCAATTGGATATACTGTAGGTATACGGTACTGCCTATACATCTCGCATTCACTACAGCAGTGTATATATTAACACATCCAAGCATTACTGATATAATAGAGTGACTGCCGTATAAGCAGTACATATATCAATTGAACCAGTACATAAACGTCAATATACGTCTATCATCTTTCCCACCAAAATTATAAAATTATAGAATAGAATATAGAATATTTAATGATATGTTCCATTAGGGTTTTTCAACATAAATTTAGATGAGTTAAGTTAAAATATTTAAATTACAATTTGTCAAATCTAAGATAGGGGTTACAAATGGATATGTACAAGTCTTATTAATTATTTACAAGTAAAAATTTCTTTAGTCCTAATTTAAACGTTTTAATATCCTTTATTAATCTAAGTGTTGGATCAATTTTATTCCATAGTCCTACAGTACGATGATGGAAAGTTATTTGCCCAGTACTTGTCCTAAAATTAGGAATATTCAAGTGTTGCATATTTCGGGTGTAATGGTCATGGGTTTCACTACGATAGCGAAATTTCTCGCTAAAGTAAGCAGGCGCTATATGATTGATGCATTTAAACATCAATAATGTGTCTCTATGCTGTAAAGCCATTTTATATATAAGCCTAGCGTAGATAAATGTAATTAATGAGACAAAACGTTTAAGCAAAAGGTAAGGTGTGTAAATGCCTCGTGAATTGGCAGGGGTCCGGAAAATGTCAGTTTTTCAGCTGTCAACAACTCAAAGGAACCCCAGAAGGGTATAAAGGTCAGTCCTTGCGATGAACATGACGACTCCGCACGTGCCAAACACAAGGCAACGAATAGCCTACCAATGAAGACACTATTTGTCTCTTTCGCGGGAAAATCTACCAATTACAATACACATATTCGTATTGATAAAACTTCAACACACACCATAGGAATCATTGTGATCAACACGCTGAGCCTTACACAACAAGCTACGTTAAGCTCAGTAAAGTGAAATCAAAATCAAAAACACAAAATAAAAATTCCGTATTGTGCCCATATAGTCAGAGGAAACGATCTTGTGGGAACATGCCTTCCGTTCGACGCCATAAGGTGGCACGACAAAGAAGCTGCGAAGAAGGCTGCAATAACGATAGTCAGCCGTCGATTCGTGACCTTCGTCAACGATGCGTAGAAAAAGGTCTGTCCGACCATGGTCGAAACACGTTAATCGCTAGATTACAACAACATGCGTCAACGAGCAACGATGCAACCGAAACCGCTACCATGGCCGATGTTCCGTCGACTAGCGTCGAGACGCCATCCGTATCTCCCAGCGAAATTCCGTTACTAAATTCCGTTACTCGTCGCGAGTAGTGTTCAAGAATCCGTGAACGGGATAGCTACCATCGCCGCTCGCGCTGCTGTCCAAGCCACGACAAGCACGCCTGGTCCAGTGGTCCCGGAAGATCTTCCAAGATTTGCTGAACTTGTGGCAGCTAGACAACCGCCCTGAAAGATCCCCTTCACCACCGAGACGCTGCACATATCTCCACCAACTCTTCGAGCCGATGTAACCAACAGCATACGTGAAGCAAATTCAGTCTGGTGAGTTTTTCGAAGTGTCCAAACTTTTGTCGAAGAATTTATTTGTTAATGCAACAGACGAGGCGCCCGTTGTATTAACAAATAAATTCTTCGACAAAAGTTATATAAAGAACTCTGTGATCAAAGTTAAGAGAGCCACGAATATTACTGAGATCGAACAGTGGATGACTGCTTTCGCTACGTATATGAGTATTTTTGCGCATGAATTCCCTAACCGGGCGCAGGAATTCTTACAATACATGAGCATTATTCGCCACGCCGCGAAATGCCATAGAGGGTTAGGTTTGTGTATCTACGACTTCAAGTTTCGCAGGAAAGCAGCATTAAACAAATCTCTGAATTGAGAAATCACTGAGTAAGTGAGTGAGTTCTTCTCTCCCAAGTGAAGAAGCTCGTGTGGTAAGCGTCGAAGATAAAAATGTGATGAAAATATTTTACTCGAGTAGTACCCGAGATGGCGATCATTGCGGGAAGAAATGACACACTTGAAGACGGAAGAGAACTCGCAACATTTTTGTTGGATTTTTATTTGTCTTCCAAAGAGCGCAATTTCAGGTAAGAAAGTTAGTGTTAGATTTCAAATCTTATCCTCAGGGAATAATTCTCGATCTTTTCGCAGTGCATCAAGATAAATAGAAGTACGGCTCTCAGTGAATTTGTCCACCAATTCCTTAAATGATTTATCTGCTGTCGCATTTTTCTTCTTCCCCCACACGATATCACACGAAACGTAACCACGACACTAACATTTCTTTGTTGTCTTTATACTCGTCCCGGAGCAACTTTTGCATTACTTGTCTGATTTGCAAAGCTTCTTTTCTAGATTTATATGGGAATAACCTTTTCCACCAGTGAGTCTATTCGTATTTTAATAGTGAAGTGGAGATTCAAACCAAATGCGAATACGTCCAACTTCAAAGGCCGCTCTCGAACATTTCAACTCCTTTTCCATCACCATGTAAGTACATAAGATTTCACAGTGATTTTGTTTGTGATACTGTAGGTACAGTATTAAAACCGAGGTAATCTTCTTTTATATTTGTAAACAGTGCTCACTTCCAGGCCACGAGAAGCGATATTGACTTCTGCCACAAGAAATTGCCCGTGTCGTTACGATAATGATGTTACGATAATGATCAAACTAGCAACGTACTCTCACTAGACTTGTTGCGTTAGGGTTCCCACGGTCACGTGACCTGTGTGTTTTTAGGTTATTAAAAACAACGAGTAGATCTTATTCATGCTGGATAACTATATCCTATTTTGAAAGTAATAAATGTATTCTTAAGATGGCGGCAGCCGTGGGATGAGAAGTGATAACCCTACTCCTGGTCATTTTTTTTTATTAAACTTTGCCTTACATGATTACAATAATATGTCAATACATACATACAAATACAAGTTAGAGGCGGAGAAAACCGCAACAGCCTAAGGCCAATTACTGCAGATCCATTATTACTATATTTTGAATGAGGTACAAAAAACATAACAGAAAAAGAAATGAGTAGAATGAAAAGAAGACAGAAACAAGTATACAAGTAAACAGACAGACAGACAGACAGACAGACAGACAGACAGACAGACAGACAGACAGACAACAAGGAAACAAACAAGCAACTAATCAAACAGACAATTACACAAAGAAACAGTCTGAAAAATCACACGAAGACCAAGGACACGAGTGTAGTTTAAAAACAACAAGAAGGGAGGACCAATAGACTGCGAGCCGAATTACACTTGACACAGACTGTCTTCCATGTACGTTGAATGTTGAGCGTAGAGCAGAGTCATAGTAATTTCATACTAATTTCATAGTAATAGTAATTTCTCCAGATAAATAACTAATTCATCACTGGGTTAATACAAGCGAAACTTCAGCGAAAAAATATCGCGGAAGAAAACCCTGAAGAAAACCCACTAGAAGAAGGAATCTTGAATTTAATACCAAAAGTATTGCAGAACGTTCCCTTTCTCGAAAAGTTAAGAACAACCGATAAGCTGTCCAGCAACTGGAAGCGATTTGAACGAGCTTGGAGGAGCTATGAAGTAGTGTCTCGCGTAAAAGAACAACATGCGAAGGTTCGAGCCGCCACACTCAACGCCTGTCTTGGTGAAGACGCTCAGGAAATCCTCGAAGGATTAGCGTTTGAAAATGCAGGAGACAGGGAAGACGCGGATAAAATTATCGCCGTGTTAAGGAAATATTGTCTGAGCGAAACAAACGAAACTTATGAGCGCTACACGTTCTTCACCCGCGATCAAGAACAAGGTGAGAAAATCGATCATTTTGTTGCCGCTTTACGCTCCTTGTCCAAGACATGCAACTTTGGGGAACTAGAGAATAGCCTAATACGCGATAGACTTGTCACCGGTATACATGTAACAAACACCGCCACTAGAAAGAAACTCCTCACTGCTGACAAACTGACATTAAAAAAATGTATGGATATATGCCGCGCGATAGAAACAACAGAAAAACAACTACAAAACATCTCTGACAGTAAAGAAAATGTAATCAACAGGGTGCTTACTAAACGACCAACTAAAAAGGAGAGCAAAGGTGATGATGGTGCCATGCCCAATATACATGGAAATACACGGGAGTGCAACTACTGTGGAAGACAACACGTTACTAAGAAAGAAAGATGCCCAGCTTGGGGAAAGAGTTGCACAAAGTGTAAAGGAAAAAATAATTCTGCTGCCGTGAAGTGCTGGTCCTCTAGTAAAATAATTCATGCTATAGCCGCAGGATGGGAACCCGAATATGGTGAAAGCCCACCCGAATTTGAGGAGATAGACCACATATCCACTAACAATGCAACCCAAGTAAGTGTGAACACTGTGAACGAGTCTATGATATACGCAGTGACGAAAGTCAATCACAAGCCAGTCACATTTCAGCTCGATACTGGTGCTTCAGTAAATCTCATCAACCAAAATGATGTTGGAAAAGTCGTTATCAGACCTTCGTCAAAAACACTACTCATGTGGAACAAAGCAGCGATGAAGCCAATTGGTGAGTGCAAATTATTACTATACAACCCAAAGACTAAACAACACTACTCAGTCAACTTCATCGTCACCGACAAGAATCTTACACCAATTGCGGGTTCTAAAGCGATTCAGAAAATGCATCTTATTACTGTGAATACCAAGAAGTTTATACCAAGAAGTGGCATCCATCAAGGCAGATGATACCATCATCAAACAATATGCAACTGTGTTCAATGATGAACTGGGCCAATTACATGGTGTTGCCCACTTTAAAGTAGATGAGACCATAACACCTGTAGTCTCACCAACCCATTCATTACCAGTAGCACTCAAGCCAGAGTTGAAAAAATTCCTTGAAGAAATGGTTGCAAATGGAATCATTGCTCCTGTAGAACAACCCACTGACTGGGTAAACAACATTGTAGTGACAAGGGAGAAAAGTGGTGACCTAAGAATTTGCATAGATCCCAGACCCTTAAATAAAGCATTGAAAAGAGAAATATACCAACTACCCATTCTGAATGACATGCTTCCAGAGTTATCAAAAGCCAAGGTGTTCTCGACATTTGACCTGAAGGCAGGATACTGGCATGTATCACTGGATTAGGAAAGTAGTCTTCTCACCACATTTTCAACACTGTTTGGAAGGTTCAGATGGCTACGACTCCCCTTTGGTACAAGCGTTTCCTCCGAAATTTTCCAGAAAAGGCTATATCAAACGATTGGTGACATTGATGGTGTACCGTACTATCAATTGCCGACGACATTTTGGTATTTGGAGTTGGTGACTCCATGGATCAAGCAATCCAAAATCCTGCTGCAGAGATGCCAACAGACAGGTATACGACCAAACAAGACAAAATTCAACCTACCTTCCAAACAAGTCTGAAAGGTATGAAACAGAAAGTCCAAGAAAAGTCCAAATAAAGTCCAAGCAGTCAAGGAAATGGCAAAGTCCACTGACATCCAAGGGATACAACGAGTTTGTGGTTTCGTCAATTACCTAGCTGCCTTTCTACCCAATCTGGCTGATGTTCTACAACCAATACGACAGTTGACCCACAAAGATGTGCCATGGAATTGGACTGACACACAAGATCGTGCTTTTGAAGAGATAAAGCAACTGGTAACATCAGCTCCAGTACTGCGATACTACGACTCATCCAAAGAACTGGTCGTCCAATGTGATGCAAGCCAACAAGGTTTAGGGGCAGCCCTAATGCAAGAAGGACAGCCAGTTGCCTTTACCTATCGGGTCTTAACGAATACCGAAGAACGATATGCCCAATTGAAAAGGAGACACTGGCAATCGTATTTGCATTGGAAAAGTTCAACCAATATACGTATATGGTCGTGCAGTCATAGTTCACTCCGACCACAAGCCTCTGGAGGCCATCCAAACCTCTCGAAGCTCTGGAGGCCTATCCAAACCTCTCGTGAAAGCTCAACGCAGACTTCAAGGAATGCTTGATGAGATTGCAAAAATATGACATTAGTGACAAATACCTGAAAGGCAAATCAACGTTCATGGCTGACACACTGTCCCGTGCCTTTCTTCCCACCTCCACGTCCAAGGGACCTCAAGACGATATTGAATATGTTCACATGACGCAATTTTTGCCAATAACGGGTCAACGGCTGGCACTCATCAAGCAAGCCACAGAAGCAGACACCGATCTACAAGCACTGAAGAAAGTGATCACGGAAGACTGGCCAAACGATAAACAATCCCTCCCGCCTGAAGTAACCCCTAGCTACTTCTCGTTTAATGATGAACTTATACCATCGTAGACGGAATAATATTTAGAGGAGAGAGAGAGAGTGGTAATCCCCAGCGGCATGAGGAAAACCATAAAAGAGAAGATCCACTCATCACATCTTGGCACAAACGGTTGCTTATGACGTACTCGAGAATGCCTATACTGGTCAAACATGACAAACGACATCAAAGATTTCATCGCCTCTTGTGACATCTGTAGAGAGCTGGAAACCGCCAAACAAAGAGAGACCCTGATGTCGCACGACCTGCCAGATCGAGCCTGGGCCAAAGTCGCTACAGATCTGTTCTCATTACATGGTAAAGAATATCTTATCACTGTAGACTACTTTTCGAACTTCTTCGAAATTGACAGACTGCACGAAACCACATCTAAAATGATCATTACAAAGCTAAAGAACCACTTCGCAAGATACGCGGGTTACCTGAAGTAGTGGTCAGCGATAACGGACCACAGTACAGTTCAAAAGAATTCGCCACATTTGCGGAGCAATGGGACTTTGAACACAGAACAATCAGTCCAGGAAACAGCCAAGCCAATGGGAAAGTTGAAGCAGCAGTGAAGACGGCAAAACGCCTCATCAAAAAGGCCAAAATGTCAGGAGGAGACCCATACGTGTCTATTCTAGATCATCGAAAAACCCCATCAGAGAGCCTCGAAACCAGCTCAGCCCAAAGATCCTTTGGATGACGCACACGAACTCTCTTACTCACCACATACAAGCTACTAAATTCCACCAACCTCGATGGCCAATCTACCAAAAGAGAAATGGAAAAACGACAGACGAAACAACAGTACTACTACAATAAGTCAGCAAGAGACTTATGCCCATTAGAAGAGGGAGATGTGGTACGCATGAAACCTCTGGTTAAAGGACAGGAAACATGGAAGAAGGGAATGATCACCAAACTACTAGATGGGAAATCCTACGAGGTTGAAACTGAGAATCGGACATACAGGAGAAATAGAGTACATCGTAAGAAAACCATTCAACAACCACCAAAGACGAGTAAACAGAAGCCTGAATCTGAAACCTCGACATCATCCAATGATTATGGAATCCAACTTAAGGAAACAACTAGAGAGCTACAAACCTTTCTGAAGCCATTTGTAAATCACCTACTCCTGAACTCCGTAAAAACATTGGAGCAGAACATGTTGTGCCTAGTATACCGATCACCACACGCTCGGGTAGGCAGGTGCGAGCTCCAAAAAGATTTATAGTCGGTGACTATAGAAATACGAATCCGCAATAATCCCCTCTTTCGCCTTTTCTATAAACTTCTCCCACCCCACCCCACCCCACCCCTAGAGTTTCTTTTTTTTGTAGACTTTTTTCTGTATTTATAGTCTCTGTCGATAAGATTTTGGACGTTATCTCGGCCAATATATACTGATTTCAATTCTGAAAGCAGATTTGGAATTAGCGAGTCTAAATACATAACGCACGTGCTCATAATATTACGCAAACCTGTATAACCTTCGTAAAAACCCATTTATGTAGTTCGTCAGATCACCACTCGCCATGAATGGCCTGCTTCGCCCAAAATCCAAATATTGTCCGATTCAAATGGTTCGCCTAGAAATAACCTAACAGAGACCGCGGTTAACCGGGGTTGATCCGCGGATCATCCGCGGTTCAACCTGGGTTCATCTCCGGTTCAACCGAAGGCGATCCTCGGTCGATCGGCGGTCGAACCTCGGTCGGTCCGCGGTTCAACTTCGCGTAACCTAACCGCAATATTAA
>JAYKKM010000471.1:447500-465000 GCA_035772405.1 Chrysogorgia sp. JL179-B06
GGATCGTACACCAGTGAGTACCAAAGACATACGGACTGTGGGTATGGATACAAAGTAGTGTGCTGTTACGATGATAAATATAGTAAACCAGTAGAGATGTTTCGAGGCCCGAAAGCGGTTAAGAAGTTCATGAAAAAGATGTTAGAGGAGGTTAAATACTGCAAGAAAGTTAGAAAGGATCATTTTAATAAGGACATGGTGATGACCATAGCTGATAAGGTTAACTTCAAGGAAGCGACTAAATGTCATATTTGTGATAGGAAATATAAACGTAAAAACGTGAGAGTTAGAGATCATTGTCATGTCACTGGTAAATATAGAGGTTCAGCACATCAGTTATGTAATAGGAACTATAGATTGACTGATAAGATACCTGTCATATTTCATAATCTAAGAGGGTACGACAGCCACTTCATAATGCAAGAGATAGGTAAGATAGGTCAGAAAATCAACGTCATACCAAATAATATGGAGAAATATATGGCATTCATGTTAGGTAAACATCTAGTGTTTCTAGATAGTTTCCAATTCATGAGCTCTAGTCTAGCCAACCTAGTTAACAACCTACCAAAGGACTGTCTCAAGTACACGTCCGAAGTATTTCAAGGTAAGGAGCTAGAGTTGGTGTCGCGAAAAGGTGTGTACCCATATGACTATATGGATAGTTTCGATAAGTTTAACGAACTCGAGTTACCGTCAAAGGAGAGTTTCTACAGCATCCTAAACAATGAGCATGTGTCAGACACAGACTACGAGCACGCTCAAGAAGTGTGGAAGACAATGGGCGTGGAGAATATGGGTGAGTACCACGACCTATACCTAAAGTCTGACGTATTACTACTGGCTGACGTGTTCGAGAACTTTAGGAGAACGTGTAAACAATACTACCAGTTAGATCCTTGTCATTACTTCACATCACCTGGACTATCGTGGGACGCTGCTCTAAAGATGACGGGAGTGGAACTAAAGTTGATGACTAACATTGATATGTTTCAGTTTATCGAGAAAGGGATGCGGGGTGGTGTCTCCTGTATAACGCACAGACACGGAGAAGCTAATAACAAATACATGAAGGGGTATGATAGTAGTAAACCATCGAAACACATCGTATACCTAGATGCTAATAACCTTTATGGTTGGGCTATGTGTCAGTATCTACACAGTAATTTTAGTAGAGCCATTTTGGCCCCAAAAATGGGGCCAAAATTTTGACCCTGAGGTGGCCCCCATTAATAGGGCCGTTTTGGCCCCCTTGCACTAGGGCCAATTTTGGCCCTTATTTTGGGGCTGTTTTGGTCCTTTTTGTAGGGCTGTTTTGACCCAAGATGGCACCATTTTTATAGGGCTGTTTTGGCCCCCTTGCACTAGGGCCAATTTTGGCCCTTATTTTGGGGCTGTTTTGGTTCTTTTTCTAGGGCTGTTTTGACCCAAGATGGCACCATTTTTATAGGGTTGTTTTGGCCCCCTTGCACTAGGGCCAATTTTGGCCCTTATTTTGGGGCTGTTTTGGTCCCCTTGCACTAGGGCCAATTGTGGCTCTTATTTTAGGCTGTTTTGGCACCCATAAAATAGCATTATTTTGTACCCTTTTTGAATAGTTTTAGTCATCAGGATCTGTTTTACAGGGCCGTCTTAAAAACTAAAAACAGTGATAATTTATGCTGGAGGGCTGTCCTAATTGAGGGGCTGTCTTAGCAGGCTATGCTATGACCCACAAATGTATCATTAGAAAGCGTTTCGTTTACCTGAGCCTCCCCAAAAAACTGATCCTTGTACAATAATTAGTAGAAGTAACAAATATATTGTATTTCAAATCACAACAACTGTATTACATAAAAACTAATGTAGAGGGAAAAAAGATGGCCTCCTACTACTTTACAGTCCTGAAAAAACAGGATTTTTCTTGCACAACATTTAACCTATTTTATATACAACTATACAAGTAATTCATATATTTATTGCTGTATATACATGACAAAATTATCGCATTCTAATTGGTGGAGAGGAGTGCAATTATTTTGTTAATTGCACTGCAATTAATGAAAAGAGATAAGACACTGGGAACAAGTTTGAGAATAAAATTCAAAATGGTGGTTATTATATACTGGAACATTTTCCAGTTTCCACTACTTGTCATACACAAATATAACTCAAGTCACAAAACTTGGTGATTTTTAAGTCATGTCATGTATATAATAAACAAGTAAGTATATGATTTTGCTCGTGAAATTAAGAATTTACACTATGCATGATATTTGAAAAGTATGCCAAATAGCATTGCCTATCGGCTCATGCAATTTTGGCACAATTTTCAAATATCTACTTGTAGAGTAAATCCTTAATTGCACTTGCTATCATGATTACCTAAATTAATAATAACATAACTAATGCATCGTTATTTTTTAAAAAGATTCCAACTACTTTACAGTTGTAAGTACACCAATAATGGTCTTGACTGAAACAGGACATTTTTCTGGCAAATTCCCATTAACACCATGTCCAGAAAACAGTAAATGTTTTTACCTATTTTGTGTTCCACATTATAAGGTTGATACACTGCTAGCAACATTTTTTGCCAGCAACAGGATTTGTTCTTTAACCACATTGTCCAATGACTGCTCATCCTGTAATTAAAAGCCATATATTCAGTTAGATATCAGTCTTATACAAGAAAAGGTAACAAACAGAACCTGGAAAGAAGCATTTATAGGTGCTAGTCATTTTAAAAATGCACAACATTGGTAGTGACATGAGGCCAAGTTGATCAAGTAGAAGTCATCTACCCAATTTGTCCCAGGAAATATTGATGAACTCGGCCTCAGTCTCTACCAATACTGTGTGTTTTGAATAACTTGCCTCCTGTAATTAATCCCCTAGTAGTGATCTCCCTGAGAACTCCTAGGGATATTAAATTAGTGCCAGTACATATTGTTACAGTACCGGTAATACTAGTGATTAAGAACTCAATAGGAACCTTGTCATTATGTATCTTAGGTAGCAGTATACATATATAAGTAAATGGTTTGAACCTAGGAGTATCATAAGATGTGTGAAGTTGATCGTCCAGGTTGTTGTAGTCTTGAGAAAGACTGTTGTTGGTGACTGACGTTTCGACGGCCATCTTCATATTCACACACATATACAAACATACTGTATACTATATCCATGGTTGAATTAACAGAGTGCTATATGCATATAACACATTGGTTAGGTGCAATATGAAATCTCTCTCTAAATTACAGTGGGAAATTGCATATCATTTCCCCAAACTAATTAACCAAACACTGTGTAATAAATTGAACTGCACGACCGGCAAAATACACGAGCGCACTAACCAACTGAACTATGGTAGCTTGGCAACATATTCATTATATACAATGGTGGAAATGCCAATGAAGTGAATGGGTTTATTACCGAGAATATTTGGCATTTATTCCCAATGAATAGTGTATTGAAAGGAAAATTGTGAGTGTGAATATAAATTAATTTTATAAATAGATAGATAGAGTAAATATTTATTCAGGATAAAACACTTCAGAATTTACAATATTCTGTTGCAACTAATTATTCAGGATAAAACGCTTCAGAATTTACAATATTCTGTTGTCAATGTCTATCAATATTCGAAGTGGAAAATAATATGCTGTAATTACTGATTACAGTATACAGTATTATTAGTATAAATATAATATAAATTTTGATTATATAATAGCAATTTTATAATATTAATATAATATAAATTTTGATGGGTTTGATTCCAGACAGAAGCCCGAGAAGGTCTTATAGTTGCAGGGTTCCAGTCTTAATTAATGGAGTGTAAATGCCAAATATTCTCAGTAAAATATCCATTCACTTCATTGGCATAGCACATCATATATGATATAAATACTGAACTTGTTGGCAAGTTCCTGTCAAGGGCCTCCATAGTTTAGTCAGTTGGGGCACTGACCAGTTCATAATTTCTCAGGGTTGTGGCTTTGATTTCCAGCCAGAAGGCCTTGAAGTTGGATTTTTCACAACCCATCTTAGTTCAGTGTCAACACTTTCATAATCAAGTGCCAACCAGATACCATTTTTCTCTTCAAGATCATATAAACAGTAATGGTGCACTTTCCTTCAGGGTTTTAACTGACTCATAAGATCTTTGTCAGCAAAAAAGCTGTTTTACTTATAAAGGTCTTATGAGCACCTGACGAAAGCGGATCAATATAAATGTTTCATTCCGTTCTTCATTAAAATACCAACAGCGACTCGCATGAAATACAGACTTAAGTATTATTAAACACTAAGAGAGCATTAGATTATCGCCAAAGTCGTGAACAATTTGTATACAACTCACCAGTGATAGCAATGACGCGTCCAAAATACGCTTTCCAGCCACCTTTAGGCGGTTTTGACACCAGGTTTGCCAAACAACAGTCAGTCAACACAATGCCTTCTTTCTTCGTATTAACGAGAATACTCTTTATATCCCGAACGAAATCTTCAGTGAGCGTAGTCGTCTCGTTGATATAAATCCAGTAGATAAACACGTATTACATCTCGCTTCTAGATATGTTTCATACGTCAAATAAAGTTTTAAAGTTGTATATAAAAGCAGAAAAGCTTCTCTTCGAAGATTAGATGTCAACGTCCCGAATACGAAATATGCGCCATAACATCACGTGTCACTCCGATCACGTGCTTTTCCAAAATGCGAGAGGATTTCAGTATTATTAATGGTAGTTTATTTCATTATTGAACGTGATTGTGTGATATCAAATAACGCCAAACTACAATATGCATGCCCTACGTTGGAAGTGAAATTTAATCAAATTCAATAATTTTCGTGCGTTGCGTATGTCGGGTAGGACGATTAACCCGGTCCATTCGGCATATTTGTTCCCAGACCCCTTTAGTCACGGCCACATATAGCCAACATGGCGGATTCCAGGTATCAGATACAAATATCTAATAGACCAGTATTTATTTAAAGCAGATATCAGATACAAATATCTAATAGACCAGTATTTATTGATTTATTTTATTTACAAGATTTGCCAGACGATAAACACATACAAGATGAAAAAGCTATAGTGATTTGACAAATAAATTGACAAATAAATATACAGCCGGAGACTTGACCCCTGACCCCAAACAGCCCATGTTCGAAAAATCCAAAATGTCTTTCCGGCACACTGCAGACGTACTGTATGAGATACTTAGAACTGTTTGCCTTGTCGGTACAGCTCATGTATGTTTGTTCTGTTTTGGCCCCTATTATTGTTCTGTTTTGGCCCCAATAGGGGCCAAAACAGCTTGGACCTAATAGGGGCCAAAACAGCCCATGTTTCAAAAATCCAAAATGGCTCGAAAAGTAGGGGGCCGATATAGCCCTTGAGGTACTGAAACAGCCCTTGAGATTTGTTTTGGCCCCTGCTTGGGGCTGTTTGAAAAAGCCAAAGTGTCTTGCCAGCACACTGCAGTCATGTGTGACATAAGGTGTACAGCCAAGAACTGTGCACCTTGTTAGTAAAACCCATGCTTGTTCTGTTTTGGTCCTAATAGGGTCCAAAACAGCCCATGTTTCAGAAATCCAAAATGGTTCTGTGGGGCCAAAACGCTTCCTACTTGGCCAAAACAGCCCTTAAAATAGGGGCTGATGTAGCTCCTGAGGTACTGAAACAGCCCTTGTGTTCTGTTTTGGCTCCTGCTTGGGGCCAAAATGGCCCATGTTTGTAAAAGCCAAAATGGTTCCTAGGGGCCAAATTGGCTCTCTTAAAATTACTGTGTACCGACTGGTGGGTTTGAGTGGGTCGAAGGTTTTGACATCAACAATCTAGATAAATATAACAACGACTCAGACAAGGGGTTGATACTCGAGGTTGATTTAGAGTATCCAGAGGAGTTGCACGATCTTCACAACGACTATCCTTTAGCCCCTGAGAGGATGAAAGTAAGTAGTGATATGTTGTCAAACTATTGTAAGACGATCCAAAACAAGTTTAAGATATCTGTTGGAGAGGTTGCAAAACTTATACCTAACCTAAACGGTAAGAGTAAGTATGTCGTTCATTATAGAAACCTACAGTTGTACAAAAGTTTGGGAATGAAGGTTAAGAAGATACATAGAGTACTTCAGTTCGATCAGTCACCATGGCTCAAGCAATATATCGACTTTAACACAGTTAAGAGAACCCAAGCAAAGAATGACTTTGAGAAGGATTTCTTCAAGCTCATGAATAATAGTGTGTTTGGAAAGACTATGGAGAACCTACGAAAACGTGTGAACGTGGAGTTAGTAACAGACAAGGAAAAACTGAAGAAACTAACGTCAAAACCAACCTTTGTAAGCAGTAAGATATTTGACAATAACTTGGTAGCAGTTCACAAGATCAAAGAGACACTAACTCTAAATAGACCAGCATACGTGGGTATGTGTATTCTAGACCTATCGAAGACATTGATGTATGACTTCCACTACAATAACGTCAAAAAGGAGTATGGAAACAAAGCCAAACTACTATTCACGGATACGGACAGTCTAATGTATGAGATTGAGACGGAGGATGTGTACAAAGATATGTACGCTAACAAAGAAATGTTCGACTTTAGTGGATATGATAAGTCATCTCCTTACTTCGACCTAACTAACAAGAAGGTTATTGGTAAAATGAAGGATGAGACATTAGGAGTCCCCATCGTTGAATTCGTTGGTTTAAGGTCGAAAATGTATAGCTACATAAAAGAGGACGGAAAAGGTGGGAAGACTGCTAAAGGTATCAAGAAGAGTACCATTAGAAATAATATAAGGCACGACAACTATAAAAGTGTCCTGACAAATGGTGAGCAAATGTCTCACATAATTAAAACTATTCGCAGCAAGAGCCACCAACTAGGAAGCTACGAAATAAATAAGATATCCTTAAGCTGCTTTGACGACAAGCGACATATACTACCAGACGGTGTGTCTAGCTATGCGTATGGACATTACAAAATAGTTCAGAATTAGCTGTTTAAATTCCTAAAATGTTTTTTAGTCTTGATGTGTTTATATTTAGAGGTCACGTGGTATGACTGATCACATGTCTCACACACCCACTTGTGAGTTCTCATCCACTCTTTGGTTTGAGCTCTGGATGCTATCAAAGCTTCTTCTTTGGTTTGGTAAATTTTTGGTCTTGCCATTATATATTACCATATATTTTATTTATCCACTCGTTGTAGTATGGATCTCCTCTCCCATCCCAACCTAGATCCTTGTATACTACGCTATACAGGTTATACTCGAATCGTACCTTAACCTTACCAGGTTTAAGGTCGTTAAAACTACCTATCAACTCTATACCTCTTCTAGAGCATATTCTTATGACATAGAAAATGTATTTCGATATATTCTTGACAATCAACTTGTTTCTTTTAAGAGACCATATTATCTCTATAAAATCACTGACAACTGTTGATATGTCACTCTCGTTGACTAGTCCAGTCAACATTCTATCTAACCACTTACTGTAACTATGAGCCGATTTATTGTACATCCAAATGTTAGGTACAAAGTTTCTCACACGTCCGTAGGTAGTCTCTCCACACTTTTTACAACTAAATACACCATCTTCGATTTGGGTTCTGTGGTTACTACACTCGTAACAGTACGTGGTGTCGTACCACTTTTTTGGTGTTGCGTCCTTACTTCCGTTCTTGATCTCGTCTAATGTGTACCCTAACGTAGTACCACTCCACTTTTTTGGTGTATCAATCTCATCCAATGTATACCCAGCATAGAACATTCTCATTGTACGTTCGTCAACCATCTAAGTTACTATACTGTATATACCTTTAGACTATAGTGTAGTAACTTCGTGGTTGTCGGTTAGTGTCTCCCACTCACACTTTATTGTTGTGACCTGTTTTAGAGCGTCTGATAGTAGTTGTTCCAACTCTTCTATCTGACGAGTTTGGTAAGAGAGTGTCTCTATCAAGTTACGCTTTTTATCAAATTCCATAGCCATCTCCTTCAAAGTTTTAACACTCATTTCTATAACACTCTATATATTAAGTAACCTAAAGGTAGTCCAACAACTCCAACGAATACCGTTTGGTATTCTTTCATCTCGTCTGAGGGTTTGTAATAGTCTGACAACTCGGGCTCTTTGCTAAATGTCTTACCATCATACTGTATCGTCAGTACTTGTCTTAGTTGATCCAGAGCGTGGTTCGTGTCGTTTATGTCTGCATTAGCATCTGACAGTTGTTGTCTTAATTCCTGAACTTTGTCTCTCTGACGAATCTCGTTCTCGTAGAACTTTTCTTTCGCTCTTGCAAGACTCTCCAGTGCTTTGTTGTGTCTCTTTATCTCTGTCTCGTAGCCTGTATGGTTTAGCTTGCTGAATATAAACCCAGCTCCTGCGAATGCTATAGCGTTGAACAAGCCACCCGCTATCACACTAGCCATTATGTATTACGTTAGATTATTTTGAGAACGGGTCAATAGGTAAGTATTTCTTGCTCTGCGCCCACTTAACGAGTAGCGTTGAAACGCCTACAGCAGTCGCTAACTTGAGGGTGCCCTTCACTGATTCAGGAGTGCCTAACGGTTCTTTTAGTACTTTCTTTGATGCCATGGACACGGCTACGGCTCCAGCAGTCACAAGGGCTGCGTCGTATAGCTCGTTCATCAGTTCTTTTCTGTCTATTGATGACATATATTATACGACATGTTTTAATCGAGGCTGTCGAGTTTACGTGATGGTTTTATAACAACGGTCTTAGGCTCTTCGGTTACTACTTGTTTGTCTTGACTAATCGTGTAATACAGCGAGCCAGCGGCTATTACCACTCCTATAGTGCCTATGATGTATCCGTAGTTAAAACTATCGTCCTCACTTACCACTCTCTCTCTCATTTTCCTCTCTTTGGCTGCTTTAGATATAGCAGCCAAGCGTTTGCCTGCCTCTACTCTCTTAGGGTCTTTGACCTTTGTTGTCGACGTTATAATAGGTACGGACTCACTGTCAGTCATCTGTACTATACGTGGTGTCTTGTTACAGATGACCTCACAGTCATCTCACAGATTATCTCACAGATAGAGTATTCGGTGAAAGTATTTTTGGTGATTAGACAGTGTGGTTTCACTCTTAAATCTCCTATTACAGTACTCACACAGGACTCTGGAGTCTGTCATATATGTCGAGGATAGTAACGTGTTATACCCTTGTGATCTTAGTCTCCTTAATATCCTAATCTGGTTATTCCTAATAATCCCATTACCTTTCGGTGTTTTGAACTCTATAGCAAAACCATTGTATCTTTTGTGAAGTTGTGGAACTATCAAATCTGGTTGCCCACCACTGTAACCCTTCTTCCACCCATCTATTCTTTTGGTAGACGTGTCTTGATACTCTCCCAACCCTGGGATGACTATTGTTGGATGGTACTCTCTAATGTACTTCACAATGTCGTAGTGTAAATCTGTCTCATTCATTATCGATAACTGGTTGCATTGTGTGTAAACACCTGTTTTTCTTATAGATGGTAGAACTTCTGAGAATACCCATTTTCTAAATTTTTCTGCCGACTCTAGTTTAGACGAAAATATTAGTCTATATAGACCACTCTCATTTATTTGCCAAACTTGCCTATTCTGAATTTGTCTATTTTGGCACTCGAAATCTGAGGTCCCAGTTTGGGACCTGAGATTTTGAACCTTTCTTTTCTCGTCATCTTTCACACGCTGTTGTATCGCTTTGGAGGGTCTTTTATATCCTAAGATTTCAGCTACCTCTTTTCCGTAGAACCAAATATTATCTCCATCTTTTGTAGTAGTGACTGACGTGTCGTTATTTCTAAATATTTTAGTGATACTCATCACCTATAATATACCACATGTTTTATTTTTATGTCAGAACAAACTCCTAATTGATGATACTTCTGAGCACCTACTCTTGGAACTTGTCGACTGACACACCCCTTGTGTCTCGTATACTTTACTGTACCTTTTCACCATTCCATTAATTGGTGGGCATAAGTCAGTCACATTATCGTCCAACACTTTGACGTCTGAGAGGAACATCGACTCGTTGTAGGGAAGACCTCTAAGATACGATCTTAGTTGTGTCAGTATCTTTTTGTAGCTAGTGTGTGCGAACTTACAATGCTCCACTCTACTCGTCAGATTGGATTTAGCCAAGTAGCCTTGGATGATCACACCAGGACCACTAATACAAGCAATGATTAGAGGGTTAGCGGTTATCGATCCAGCTATAATCCCTACTGTCGTTAACCCTATGCTAGTCATGTTTAACGATAGTTTAACTTTCTTCAACCTCTTGTATTTCCATTTGTAACAGGCTTCTAGTTTGTGGTAGTACGCGTACAATCGTTTGAGTTCTAGCACCTCTTCCTCTGACATATCCTTTGATATATGTGATTGAAATCAGCAACTGACTTCTTCCTCATATATCTTAGCTCACGTTATATTCCCTCATCATATCTCTACCAACTAATATTATGTCTCGACTCGTCATGTAACCAGAGACAATCTTCACACCGTAGAACTCTATCAAAGACGGGTACTTGTAGGGTGCGAGTAGTATTTTTGGTCGATGCACTCCAAAGATCGTTACGTAAGGAGACCCTATCTCTTCGTAATTAGCCGTGAAGTCTGAGTCTGTTGATCTTACGTTGTTCACCTTGACGTACGAGTTACCCATCCGCCAATGTATTGATATCATATGTCTCTTGGTGGTGTCGATGTTATTTGGGATTGTGCACGTGTACTCCTTTACTGGATAGCCACCACCATATGATAATTTATCACCTCCTTTGTACCCTACGTACTTGTCCCACGACCCATCATCGTTTGAGATAATCGCATCCCAATCTGTCGTAGAAACCCTGGTGACTAACCTCACTACCACAAAAACGGATATGTCACAGTATTGCATACGTGGACAGTTAAAATGCACTCCAGCCTCAAACGGAATTGGAGTTAGTTCAGGGGATAGGAAGCTATGACCATTGTTAACACCAATAATAGGACCATACGTTGGATCGTATTGCACTAACATGTTCGTTTTATCTCTAATGGTTTTCACTTTATTTGTTCCACTGTGGTACTCCACCATACTCACAGCGTGCTTTGTGACGTTAAAGTCAAATATAACGTTATAGGACTGCGTTCTAAAGTATTGCGATAAATATACGGACTCTAACACTTTTTTACTCATAGCATCCAAATCATCTTCTGGATCTGCTATGTTTTTGATTGCCCTGAACGCCATATCTATATTTCCAGACATCCTACCACCGCTCACGCTTAATTTAGGGTCACTGTCTAGATGTCTCTTCGCTCTTCTTAATATTTTGTCTCTCTCGTAGTCTCTGTCCTCAAATCCGTAACTTAGACTCATTATGTTATAACACATATTTACTTACTAAATAGCCAGACACAGCCGAAACCACTAGAACTAGCCCCAACTCTATCGTGTTGTCACCTGGTGTCACTTCTAGACGACGTTCTTGATGTGTCACCTTTGATTTGTCAAGTGTCTCCAGATGCTCTCCACCTTCCTGGTGTGCCACGTTTGATGTCACCAGACGATTCGTCACCTTTGGTTTGTCGAGTGTCTCCAGATGCTCTCCACCTTCTTGGTGTACTTTCTTGACCTCAATCGTTTTTGTGTAGTTTAACCCACTGTTTACTCCAAACTTCATACTCTGTGTAGCAGTCTTTAGCAGGTTGTTGTACCCAGCGATCTTGTTCTTGAGGATTACCACGTTACTTGGCATTAGCCACGTAGACGGTGACAGCGCAAGATTTTGGACAACGTTGGTGTCTCTAATCGACTTGTTCATGTTGAGAATCCACGTTGACACGTCGTAGTTTATAACACTATCCTCCACCAGCTTTCGAAACTCTTGTTGAGTCTCTAGACTACCTGCGGAACCACCAACGATTGACACACGTGTTCTCGCTTGTGCACCAAGTGTGGAGTAAACGAAGGCTTCTATAGACTGATTTATGTATTGTCGCCCAATGTTGGTAAAACCATTCGACACCAGAGGAACGTATCGTTTGTAGTCGTTCTTAACGTCGTTAATCGTGAAGACTCTCTCCTCACCTGTTGTACCATCAGCAAGGACTTTACCCTGGTAGTAATGTTTTTTAGGAATCTTGTCTGTCTTACCATACAATTCTCCAGCATCAAACTCTCTACTTATCGATCTCATACTCTCACCACCTTCCATCCTTCTGAGAAGTCTTCTGATGGTAAAGTATAGATGAAACCTCATCACACTTGTGATAACAGGGTGGACTTCTTGCAAGGGTGATAAGTGTTGTAACGACACTCCACAACAGAAACTTGCACAATACGTTGCAAACACGACCCTATAGTAGCTCTCGTTGTCGTCCCACTTTGACTTTGTCTTTGAAGTGGTGATTTGTAGTATTGGTAACTTTGAGAGGAAGTAGCTCTTTTGATTAACGAAGACTCTAAAGTTGTTCACTGGGTAGTCCAACACGTTTTCCGTTGGATAGCCATCCCAAAGTCCCCAGTGGTTCTTGCGACCTTTTGATAGTGGTTGGATAGTTCCACCAGATAGCCATATTTTTGGAAACTTGTCGTCGTGACTAGACTTGTTGTTGTGTAACCAAACCCACATACTCTTGTCGTTTTTGAAGGTGTCACTAGTTATGTTAGTGCTTATGATGTCGTTGTTTCTAAAATATATGTCAACGCCATTAACCTCACCATCTTGTGAGACAGTTGGATCGAACTCAAACTTACTCAAAGTGATGTCAGGATACTTTTTGACTAGATTCAGCTTAGCCACGCGTATGGCATTAGCTATCTCTTCCTGGTCAGGTATCATTGGTTTGTTTATCGTTAGATACTTAGTATACTCCGGATTACTCCTAAACCTACTCGAGTCTATCGAAACGTCACCAATATTAGTTTTCGTCACGAAGAATATATGCATATGCATATTGTCGTCAACGTCAAGAAAAAACCTATTCTTGTCAGCATAAGGATACTTTCTTTCGAACTCATCCATCATAACATACCGTACGTTATATGAGAGTGGTAGTATTGATTAGTGGTTCAACGAAAACTGTATACCTACCAGAGTCAACTCTAGCAACTAACTCAGACCCTTACGTGTTGGTGAGGGAGGCAACCATCTTTTGGGACTACGTTAACGTAACCACAGCTAACAGTAAGATAACTTATAACAGTAACAACCACGTTTTTAGTCCTGGGTACCACACCTTTAAAATGATCGCCGACGACTTGAGAGAGTTAGGAGACGTCAAGCTAGTAGCTAACAGACATGACTCAACGTGTACGATAACAACTGATCAACAAATAGAACTGTTTAAATTTGGACAACTCTTGGGATTTGACGAAAACACTACAATAGCAACCACAAAAACCAGTCCTAACGTTGTGAACGTTAACAGAGGACTGAAATACATACAAGTAACATCTAATATTGTGGACAGATCTAAGAACATAGTTAACGGTAGCAAAAGTGATTGTATCACAATACTGCCAATAACTAGCACACAGACATTAAAGGGCTCTGCACAACATTTTGGTGTTGGGTCGAAAATCCCAATAAACAAAGGAGTCATCAACCAACTAGAATTTAAGATAACAGATCAGGATGATAACACTGTTAACGTTGGCGAGGTGCTGTTAGATTTACATATCATGTAGTGTATATGAATATAGAGCAAGAACTAAGAGATATTTACTATAATCCATCAACTGGTTACCAATCCGCTGAGAGGCTGTACCAAAAGGCACAAGAAGACGGCCTAAACGTTAGTAGGGCAAAGATAAAGGACTGGCTAAAATCTCAAGACACATACACTAGGTACAAACCAGTTGTTAAGAAACATAAGTTTAGACAAACATTTGTTGACTATCTGGGTGAGCAGATACAGATGGACTTGGTCGACATGGGTAAGTACAAGCACAAGAACAACGGGTACTACTGGATACTAACAGCCACTGAGATCCTTAGTAGATATGCTTTCGCAATACCTGTCTATAGGAAAGACACGAAAAACATGACTAAGGCTGTCACAGAGTTGCTAGAGAAGGCTAAGGCTAGATTTGGTGAGTATCCAAAGCTGGTTCAGTTTGACGATGGTAAGGAATTCTACAACGTTGGTGTGAAGGATCTATTGGATAAACACAACGTGAAGTACTTCAGCACGAACTCTGATAAAAAGGCAGCAGTCGTGGAAAGGTTTAACAGAACACTCAAGACGTCTATGTGGAAGTACTTCTACAGTAAAGGAACGTACAAGTGGATTGACATTCTAGACCAGCTTGTTGAGAATTACAACAATACCAAACATAGTACTATTTTAATGAAACCTAAAGACGTTAGTAAGAAAAACGAAAACGAAGTATGGACGACGTTGTTTGGGTACCATTTCGGCGACTACCCACTACCAAAGTCCAAAGTAGGTGAGACTGTCAGGATATCAAAGTACAAGAGCATATTTGCAAAAGGGTATGAGGCTAACTTCACTGAGGAGCTATTCAAAGTTACAAAGGTTATGCGTGGTGACCCTACCGTGTACGAGATAGAGGATCATGAAGGGGAACCTATCGTTGGTAAGTTCTACGAGGAAGAGCTATCAGCTGTTGATAAAAAAGACGATGTATACAAAGTTGAGAAGATACTAAAGAGAAAGAAGATGGGAGGTAAGAAGATGGCTTTGGTTAAGTGGCTTGGCTACGACAGTAAACACAATTCGTGGATACTAGAAAGCGATATTCAAAATATCGAGTAGTATATAATGACTGAAGGACTTGATGAAATCGAAATGCAAGATCTTGACGATCTTAAGAATTATACAAATGATCAGTTAGAAGAAGAGCTCAAGAAACTTAACGATACTACACTTGTAGAAGGTGAAACATATCAAGAACAAAACACTAGACTTACCACAATCGCCAGGGTGGAAGTAGAGATAGAGACTAGATCCATAAAACGCAGACTACAAAACAGATTTATGGAGACATTATTCAAAAGCAGGAAAGACGGAAAAACAGTGCTAATCACTAGTAAGGGTAGTGGTGTCACCGCTGAGGCCCCAGCAGTAGTGTTTGCTGAACCAGCGACATATGGTGACGTCCACGATGAGAGCTTCAATTTAGCTTTTGAAGAGGTGGGCGAAATAGAAAGAAGGTTGGGTAAACTAAACGAACTCAATAAAGAGTTAGTAGTAAATGGTATAAAAAGAACCAATCTAATAGATAAAAAAATACGTAAGTTATACAAAAAAAGACTTAGTAATGACGATGTGTCAAGGAATATAGTTAACAGGTCATATGTGACACCCTCAGGTTCTATTCTTTTCAAACCGGTAGGAGAAGATGGTGAATATTTGAAACCTAAACTAATACTAAAACCTGGAAAAAATGGTTTGATCTACAGTAAAGACAGTAGAAGTAAAAGTGCGATTGAGCAGTTTAAGCAGTTAGTCGAACAAATCCCTGGCACCTCAACAACAACTGACGTTATAACAGAAGACACCACAGTTTCAAGTGACTTCCCAGTAATTGGAATAGAATCGAACCAAGATAACGTATTCGGGCTAACAGAAAAAGAAAATAGAGAGTTAAGAGGCGTCCTAAACCCACACAACAGTATCGATCCAGACACTAGACCACGATTTCTAAAAGCACAAGCCAACTACTTTCAGGACGCTGCTGACGAGACCACACACCTTCTTAGCGAAGAGGAAGTTAGTTCCATAGAGGAGTTCGAGTTGAGTGAGAGAGTGACAGGTCTTGAGGTAGCTAAGGACAGAACCTTAGACCAGTTGGAACGTGAGGAGGTTAGGGAGCGACAAGAAGAGGACGTCACTCGGTTACAAAAAATAAAGGAGTGGTTTAGAGAAAATTGGTTAGGCGCTTCGGCTTTAGGAATAACCATAGCCTCTTTCATCACCACGATTATAATATCCGCTAGAAGCGTAGTCTTCAAAGGTGGTCAAGCACTTGGAAAACTAGGAAAAGCTATAACTAATCTAGCCACAAAGGCTGGACCTCTACTGGCTGGACTGCTAAACGTGGTGGCAACTGCGCTAAAGTGGGGAGCTGCAGACATATCTTGGTTAGCGTCTAATTTATGGATCCTAGCGATAGCACTAGCTTGGTTCGTCTACGATCAGTACAAACAGAGGAAATAAAACATGTGTTATAATATATAGTATGAATACTAGTGAAAAAGAGTTGCTTCCTGGATATAGACGTCGTGAAATATCTGCTATCAAAGGCACAAGGACCCGTCACGTTGTGACACTGAACCCTAACAAAGCCAATCCAGAGGAGGAGTTATACATTGATATCCCAAAGACAAAGGGTAACACTTGCTTGGTACCCTCCAGTTTCCATCTCCTATTCGACTTCAAAAGTGCGAACGTGAAATCATGGTTTCTTAATAACCTCTCGAGACTACTCTCTGAAAAACTGGTTATAAAATTAGCAGGTGAGACTGTGTACGACAACTGTGGCGAGAGTGTTATCGGCACGTACAGAGATTTGTGGAGACCTAAAACAGAGCGAACGGCTATGATCGAATACGGCCTAGCAAACGAGAACCTTCGAAAGTTAATCTCGAAGGACGACAGTGGCGCGGCCAGTGGAAACGTACAAAAAGTTAGCGATGGTCTGATGTTCTCTATTCATGGTACCAAACAAAAGATTCAACTTGACAAGATTCTAGAAGATCACGGTTTATACGCACCGTATAATATGAACAATAATCTCAGGTACATAATCACACTCCCCAAAGCAACCGATATTATGGTGGCTCAATCTGGATCAGCTGTGACTGGCTATACGTTGGAGAACCTCGAATTGGAGTACGAAACTATCGAGAGTCAAGAGATCGCTGATGAAGTATCATCTCTATACGCATCCGGTAGATCTCTATCATACGAGCACGTCACGCTAATGAAGACTGTGGAGTGGGATAAAGGAATCACACTCGTGAACGAAAATATTAACCTACCAAGAAAGTCAATGAAAGCTATCGTTCTACTCTTCACAAATAAGACAAGAACTGACAGCGAGGAGTTCATATACCCAAACATAGAGTCAGTCAAACTCACTATTGAAGGCGTGCCAAACATGGTATACAGTCAAGGAATACCAAAATCAAGACTATGGGTAGAAGCGAAACGACTATTTGGACGAAAACTAGACTGTGACCAGCATATGACTGTCCAAAAGTTTTACAAAGACGGTTTCGCTTTGGTTGTTGACCTTAGGTCTATCGAAGATAATGCGAAAGTCGCCACCGGAAAAAAGATCGTGAATACTCAGTCAGGAATACTGATGGAAATCATTAAAAAAGTCACAACAGCGAACGTCATGTGTAGAATATTCATACTCTCCGACGGACTCGTAAACCTTATCAACAACGATCTACAATCAATCCAATACTAAAACATATAGTATTCTATATGAAAACACCTTTTAACATGCTA
>JAYKKM010000471.1:470000-475000 GCA_035772405.1 Chrysogorgia sp. JL179-B06
ATATATATATATATATATATATATATATATATATATATATATATATATATATATATATATATATATATATATATATATATATATATATATATATATATATATATATATATATATATATATATATATATATATATATATATATATATATATATTATATATATATATATATATATATATATATATATATATATATATATATATATACAGTACTGCCTAGAATTAACCTAACACTGCGGTTGCGGTTCGGTTGCGGTTCGGTTGCGGTTCGTTTGCGGTTCGGTTGCAGTTAGATTGCGGTTCGGTTGCGGTTCTTTTGCGGTTCGGTTGCGGTTCGGTTGCGGTTCGGTTGCGGTGATGTTGCGGTTGACACATTCGACCGCAACCGCAAGAGTATTGGCGACCGTACACTTCGGATTCCGATCTCGCCCGATCGTAAGAACACGAAAGCAAAAGAAATTAGATCTATTCAATGAGTATTCTGGACGCTATTGTATCGGCAAACGGTGATTTATACATTATTGTAAGAGTGTTTTGTCTGAGTTGGTCAAACTACATTCTTTATTGTATGATATTGATTCTTACTTCAACCACATGTATGGCTGTGCGTCGTTATTAAGAACGAGTGTAAATGACAAATTGCAAAGTGAAAAGGTGGTAAACTGCCAAGATTTTTAGTCACGAAATACTAAGTAATACTAAGGAGTAATACTAAGGAGTGACCTTTATGACCTTTAAAATTTAAAGTAATACGACTGGAAAAACGGGTCTTGTCAAAGTGAAAAGGTGGTGAACTGTTAATATTTTTAGCAACGTACATCGGCGCGCGTATTTCCGGCGTAAATTACTTGTTTGTTGAATTAATTGTGCGAGTTAGAATGCTCCAGAAACACAGTCATATAACAAGAGCTTTTAAATTGGAGTATGTATATGAGTCTCGCTACCTTTCACTGCCTGTGGGCATAAATCGACAAATCATATTGATTCAATATGCCAACATGTCATATAAGACGACAAAATCATCAAGCGTTAAAGATTGGGCAGTGTACTATAGCAAGGCAGTTTTTTCGCTAAATTGCAGATTGCAAGTCTACGGTAGTATTAACTTGTTGCTCGCACTGGTCGGACTGTTTTTATTGGATTGAATAGCGATTGAGTGATGAACCAGGCAGGTAACGTGATGCCACAGGGAGCCGTAACGTCTATTAGTGAAGCGAGTTTAACAATAAAGCGGGTTTATTTGTTATTAATATATATCCGAGCGCTGGTGCAGTCTATGACCACTGGTCACTGCCATTGCCATTGAGGAGTTTTTTCTTTACGAGCGCTCGAACTTGCCATGCTTGCGGCTTGGCGCGGGAAAATGGAAACTTACCCGGGTATCGTATTGCCGACACTTTACACGAGCCCGGGGTCAAGTCAACCCGTGTTTACATGAATATATTAAGCCGGTCGACCCGGCTGTCGTGTCAACGCTAACAGGAGTTTATTATAAGTAATATCATGGTAGTGAGGTGTATTAGCTGTTAAACCGCCCGCTCGATAAGGGTCATTAAGTAAATGGTTGTCGAAATTTCATGTCTTTGCATGCCAGGTGAGAAGAAGAAGCTAATACTACCTCTCGTGACGTCATTCAAGGTTGTATTAGTTCTAATACGACCTCTAGATTGTATAAATTAATCTTTGAGGTAATTTAGTTATTAATTCAACCTGAAAAGACAAAAGAAATCGAGACAACCATGGTATTATTATTATTAGTTTATTATTATTAGACGGGTCGACCCGTTGGGCTCGTGTAAACGGCCTCTAGATTATATATTTTGTGTAAAAGATTGACAGATGATATGTTTGACTAATTAACTTCCGGTGGTCGACTCAAGTCGGGGCAGGTCTCCACTAAAAATGTTTCCAATATATAAGTTACCACAGCTTTCAATTACAAAATTTTCAAAACGACTGTGAACATTAACCTTTATGTATCATGTAGCCGATTTTCAAGCTAAGATTTTACCTAACAACTACATTAGACGTCAAAACAAATCACTACCGAAATCACTACCGCGAGACGCACAGTCAACGGCCTTCCGAATTGATGTAAACACTGACTCATTGCATTTCTGGTCTGGTTGTCTGTAATTTGTCCCGATTGTCGACAAAATTAACAAGTAAGAACATTTTAATAGCGATTTAATACAATTCTTGTGTAAAAATACCAAACAAACCCGCTTTACTGTTAAACTCGCTTCACTAATAAACTCGCTAGTTCGCTGTTTATAAACTCGCTTCACGTTACGGCTCCCTGTGATAATGCACAAGTATTTATTTTAAGTTGCCACAAGTTCTCCCAAACGATATTATCAAATTCATAGCAAACGATATTATATTCTGAAATAAGTAATATTCTACATCGCTGCCGTAACTTAGCATATTTTATTATTTTGACAACTTTCCCCCATTAGTCTTCCTTAAATCATGTGTCAAACGACGCCAAACTTCGGAAATAAACGACATATTCCGAAATGCGATTGCGGTTAATATTGCGGTTAGGTTACGCGAGGTTGAACCGCGGACCGACCGAGGTTCGACCGCGGATCCACCGAGGATCGACTTCGGTTGAACCGGAGATGAACCCAGGTTGAACCGCGGATGATCCGCGGATGATCCGCGGATGAACCCGGTTAACCGCGGTTTCTGTTAGGTTAATTCTAGGCAGTACTGTATATATATATATATATATCTAGGGGAAATTTCAATAAAATGAGTAGTGGCAGCGGTGAGATTCGACCCGGCACCCCATCGAAATGTAAACCAGCGCCTTAGACCACTCGGCCACGCTACTAGTTTGTAATACTTTATCCACTATAGTTCTTGTGACATTGCTATGCTTTAGTATGAGTTCTTTCTGCGTTTACCTAAAATTTAAATCCGTATTCGCATCATGTAATACATTTCATTCCATCTCTATAATTAATTATGAAAAATAATTTACGGTAATGTTGCAATAAAATAAAATAAAATGAGCAATGGCAGCGGTGAGATTCGAACCCACGCCATCGAAATGACTGGTGCCTTAAACCAGCGCCTTAGACTTCTCGGCCACGCTACCAATGCATACAAAATAACAAAAACAACTCTCACGTCAATGGATAACGTAAAGTGAGCTCTTTTCTACAAAGCATTAAATATCCATCCAAATTATCATTGTCAAAAATATTTCATTCAATGAATATATACTAATTTCCTCGATAAATTATAATAATAACGAGTGGCAGCGATGGGATTCGATCAATGACTGCTGCCTAAAACCAGCGCCGTAGACTACTCGGCCACGCTACCAATTTGTAAAAGCTTATCAACTATACTGTAGTTATCGTGACATTTCTACGCTAGTTTAGTGTCAGTTCTTATCTACGTAATTTACCTAACATTTAAATCTATATTCCCTCATGTAACTGAAAAACTGTAAAATTTAAACTCGTATTCGCATCATGTAGTACATTTTATTCCATCTCTAGAATTGATTAAGAAAAATAGGCTACTCATGTCATGTCATATATCTTGTAATAACATAAAATGAGTAATGGCAGTGCTGGGATTCGAACCAAAGCCATCGAAATGGCTGCAGCCACAAAATCAATTCGTTAAATAGAATGCAGAATAGCTCATGTGACAATGCTATATGGTATACTATGAGTTCATTCTACGTTTACATAACATATAAACCCGTATTCGCATCATATATATGTCATACATTTCATTCCGCATCTAGGATAATTAAGAAAGTGAAAATTTACGGTAATCGTGCAATAAAATAAAACGAGTAGTGATGCGATTCGAACCCACGCAATCGATATGTATGTTGCCTTAAACCAGCGCCTTAGACCAGTCGGCCACGCTACCAGTTTGAAAAAACTTATGAACTACAGTGTACTTCTCGTGACAATGCTATGGTTTAGCGTGAGTTATTTCTGCGTTTACATTTCATATTTCATTTCATTCCATCTCTAAAATTAACAAAACGCTCGCTAGGCGATAACTCGGGATACTTGGGCTAGTGGGTAAATTCAGCTATTTGAATGCAATACAGCTAATTCAATTAAGGTTGTCCTTTAAATTCAAAATTCAAAACCACAAAACGTCAAACTCTAAGCGCGAAAAGCATGATGGGCGCTTGCGTGTCCAAGGTAAGTTTGAATTATTGCGGGTTGTGCATGTAATACAAAATGCCACCAACATACAGCGACCCGCAATAATTCAAACTAACCAGTACATACAAGCTCCCATCATGCTTTTCCCGCTTAGAGTTTGAGGTTTTCCGGTTTTGAGTTTTGACCTTAAAAGACAACCTTAATTGAATTAGCTATATATACAAACGTACCTTATGTGAGAAATGGATCCCTGCCCCGGCGAGTTTATCACCTTCACTTGCGAGGAGTAAAATAACCCATCGCCCGCCTTCTCTCCCCACCTAGAGTTTCTTTTCCACATCCACGGTCCCCAGGGCCATGCACAGACCGCGTATGACCGGCAGTCGGTAATCGTAACAATAATTCTAAAATAAACCCTAATCATAATCTTAACCCTAACCAAACCCTAAGCCTAACCGTTAAAAATCAAGACAAAAAATGAAAGAATAATAAATTAAAAAAAGAAAACTCACAGAAAAGATGTCCGTTGTGGGATTTGAACTCGCCATATTCGGCATCGCAACCCTTGAAAATAACCACTACACTAAGACAGAGCAGCTCGACAGTAAGCAAAATAATAATACGTATTTACAGTCGTTTGCTGATTAAATAACCGGCTGCCGATCATATATAACACTTCGTCTGGCATTAACAGATATCTCGGCCAATATGTACTCGATTTCAATCCTGAAATTAGATTCGGAATTAGCGAGTCTTAATACATACAATATGTGTTTATTATATTACGAGAAGGTGCATATACCCTTCGTAAAAACGGTTTATCTAGTTATATTATTTTTATATATTATTGTCGTA